>SRPY01000103.1:0-64006 GCA_018360145.1 Claviceps africana
CCTAACCCTAACCCTAACCCTAACCCTAACCCTAACCCTAACCCTAACCCTAACCCTAACCCTAACCCTAACCCTAACCCTAACCCTAACCCTAACCCTAACCTTAAATTTTAAAATCTTTAGTAGTTCCTTTTTATTAATACTATAGTTATTTTTTATTAATATATCTTTTTATTTAATTTAAAAGGTTTTTATAAAAAAAGAGGCTTATAATAAGTTTAAAAAACTATTTTTTAGTTTAAAAAGATTTAAAAGTTTAAACTTTTTTATTTAATTTATTTTTTTTTTATAGCTTTTAGTTCTTTATTAATAAAAAAGCTATTTATAGAATTTTAATAGTAATGTTAATTAACTTAAATAAGCCTAAGTTAAATCTATAGCTTATTATTTATAAATTAATATTTTATCAAAGTTTTAAGGTTTTTAATGTTTTTTTAAAAGAAAAAAGGTTTTTTATAATATTAATACTTTAAAAAATATTTATAAAATACCTAAAGTTAATATATTTGTTAAATTTAATTCTAAATAATTAAAGAGAGGCTTAAAGTTATTAGCTTAATATCTTAAGTTTATTAATTTTCTTTAGTTATTAATATATAAATAATTAGCTTTTATATTTATAATTTAATATATATAAAAGAAATAGTAATTACTATTATTTATTATACACTAAATATAGTATATAAAGCGTAGGCATTTATAACTTATAGAATATATTATAAATAATTATAAAAGGAATTATAAAAGAGAATATATATAAGTTATAAATAGGTGTATAGTTATATATAGTAATAAAGTTATTCTTTTTACTTATATTATTAGGAATCCTCCTTTTATATAAGGAAATCCGTTCTATAACAATAGTATATAAAGTGTAGGTATTTATAATTTATAAAATATATTATAAATAATTATAAAAGGAATTATAAAAGAGAATATATATAAGTTATAAATAGGTGTATCGTTATATATAGTAATAAAGTTGTTCTTTCTACTTATGTCATTAGAAATCCTCCTTTTATATAAGGAATTCCGTTCTATAACAGAAGGAATAAAGCTTTTAAAGACCTTTTTTATAATAGTAATTTTATTATTATAAAGCTATTAGTTATAGTAAGCTTTAAGTAGTGATATAAGTAGAAAGAGCGTTTCCTTTATAGTTTAGTAGGTTTAGTTAGCTAAAGATGCCTTAATTTTTAAAGGTTAGGGTATAATATTAATAAATATATAAATAATAAAGGGATTTATATATAAATTATAATTAAGGTTTATTTAAATAACTATTACTAAAAGGGTTTATAGTTTTATAAAAAAAGTATTAATTTCTATAGGTAAAGGCAGTGAAAAAGTCTAATAATTTAATTTAAAGGCCCCCTAAATAGTATAAAGTTAGCGCCCTATAGTTCCCTATATATAATTTGTACCGGACTTGTCGAGCACAAAGTCTGTGCCGTTTCGTGGATCACACCCTTAGTTAATATACTAGTTACTATATCGCCTTTGCCTAGCTACCAATCAGCACCTAACAATAGGCGAGTCTGTGTTGTTATGCTTGTGACTCTGGGTCCTTACACTCTTGCACGTGCGACAAAATTACTATTTTTCTAGTGAACCAGCTAAAGTCAATCGCGATACCTCGGACCGTTCAAAAACAACCTGCATCCCACGGATGTTCAAGATAGGAGTTGTGCTACTCCGATTGGCTCAGGCGTTACTTAACTCCGCTGCACTTAGTAATGAATTCCGATTGAGCAAAAAGTCTCCGAACTATCTTTTCTCAAGGGATAGCGTTGTCTCGCAAACTTCTTATATTAGTAAAACCTTCGTATGGCTTCGGTGAAATCAATCGCAGTTGGTACAATCTCAGCCTTCCACGAAGAAAGGAAGCCTTAAATGCAGTCATGAACATGCTTTTCCAACTATTCTACGGAGTTGTGGCGCTTTTTTCGCTGGCCTATATAGCTGAATACTTTCTAAGCCTAGGCGACGACCCTCGGGAACCTCCTGTGGTGCGACCAACAATTCCTCTAATCGGACATGTTTTAGGTATCTTGAGAAAGGGCCCCGTGTATTATTCTACAACAAGGTTCGTGAGTGCCTACCACTTGCGGCACATAATTTTGTCCAAGCCGCGCAAGGACTAATTTGTGAAGCAACCGCACGCCCGCGGAGATTCATACACTGAGGATCTTCAAATACAAAATCTACGTTAGCACTTCAAGTCGTCTACTGCCTATGATCCAGAGACAATCAAAATCCCTTTCATTTCGGCCATTTCTGCAAGTCACAGCTCGTAAGTTTGGCGATGCGTCGGACGTCACGTATGAAATATTTGGCGGGGACATGCCAGAACGTCTCAGTCGCGCTGTACGCTCCCTGCTTCTACCAGGGCAGCATCTTGACGAACAAAACCTGCGAATGGGTAATCGAGTTCTTGTTGAATTGAACAACTTGATGGCCAATATCAATATGTCGCGACCTCGAAGTATTAATCTGCTGGAATGGACGCGACACCTAGTCGTTCAAGCATCAAGCTGCGGCGTTTACGGAAACTACCACCCTCTGTTAAATCCAAAAGTAGAACAGGCGTTCTGGTAAGTGACTTTCCCTTTATCTGGGTTTTGCGCTTCTCTCATCAGAGGTTGGACACTTATTAAATGTTGCAGGAAATGGCAAGAATATCTACCTATGCATCTCGCGGGCTTTGATCCTCTTGGCAAAGGATACCAACACCGACAAGTGGTTTACGACGCCTATATTGAATATTGTCGAAACCTTCCCGAAGATGGGTCAGAGCTCGCCCGAGTCCACAAGAGAATCATGCAGGATTCCGGGGTAGACGAGCTCGATTATGCAAAACAGGCCTCCCTCTTCACGTTTGCCGTGTTTGCTAACACTTCGGTAACCCTGTACTGGACGATTTGGGAACTGTTCTCCCGACCAAGTGTACTTTCAGAAGTCAGAAAAGAGCTGGAAACGCATGCCATACAAAGGACAGAGGATCGTACTGGAGAATTCACGCTGGACCTGGCCGCTCTGAAATCAAAATGCCCCATTCTCTTGTCAGTATTTCAGGAGACGCAGCGCACTCGCCATGTAAACGCCAGCTTTCGAAAAGTCATGACCGACACCGTTCTGGATGATAAATACCTTCTAAAAGCTGGCAACTTTCTCCAACTCCCAGGTCACCCAGTCCACTGTGACACGAGCCTCTGGGGCCCAGACGCTCGAGAATTCAACCCTTACCGATTCGTACCTACAAGGAAGAAACAGGTCGAGACATTGCAACCCAATAGTTTTGTCGCCTGGGGCCTACCACCGTTTCTTTGCCCCGCAAGACAGTTTGCCGCCGCGGAGATTCTCATTGCCACAGCACTCTTGGCTATTAGGGCTGATCTTCTTCCTCGATGCGGTAAATGGGATCCTTCACCAGCACTTAACTACACGGAATCATCTACACTGTTAAATCCCGAAAAGGATCTTCGAGTAGATGTTCGATCTCGTGAAATGTGGACGGGCACTTGGTCTTTAAGGATGGGGGAAAGCATCGGCCGTATCCCCCTTGTGTCTGGATGAAATCTCCGAGAGTTGTTATGTATTATCTACCTTATTGACGCAACGCAAGATTCTTAAACACTTTATATTAGCATAATGCGAACCTTCAATGCTTGCTACGGTATTCAAGCAAGTTCGTTTGACTTGTTTGCAATTGAGTTTCTATATGGCCATGAAAGGATGCGAAAATGACCTATAAGCATTTATTTGTGTTTTGAAGAACAGGACCTGAAATTATCTAGCGCAACTGACCCGGAAGTTACTTATTAGTTAAGAATGCAAAAGTTAGAGCCCCAAGTTCTCTACTGCCTTTCAACTGCACATACTACATATTTATTTCCTTTCCTAGGTCTTTGCTCACTGTTCTGCGTACTCTTTCAAATCTTAATGCTAAGGAAATGAGCTTTCCTAAAGAATTCATTGCTTTCGACTTATCCTGCATTTCGCTAGTGATGTATATTGCCGTGCAAATCCTGGCTGTCCGCCTACCACTTTAGAAATCGGTCTTCTTTACTCAGACATGCTGAAACAGTTATGAAAAGACTTTGTTGGATTCTTATCTACTCAAGTTTGGTATTAACATCGTCTTGGTCATGCAAAAGTGTCTCCAGCTCTGAAACATCTCCCTCTACCTCAGATCTGTCATCCTGCGAAATGTTATGAACAACATAACGGTACGCAATTCGCAGAAGACAAATCAGCCAGAATATATTTAAAGCTTGCAAGAAGCCAAGGAGCCCCAGTGTAACAATGTTCGAGATCCAACACTTGTACTGTTCAGTTTCCCAGTTTAGTTCAAACGGGCCGATCGTCCTAAATTCACCCAGAAGCGAGTATAAGATTCGTAAGTTTTGGTAGTGCCTAAGATACGTCCATATTCCAATAGACATGCAAAAAAAAGGTCCAACTATTGGACTGTCGATGTAGTGGAGAGACTTGGACACCTGCAAGATTGGACGATTTATGGCGAGTTAGTTCAGAATCCCAATGGCTTGAGCTGTACGTAATATTGGAGTAATGAGAGGATTCGAATTTACCGCAAAGAAGAAATCGCTAATATCGTGGGTAACATATACAGCGATCCCAATATAAGTGAAGTGAAATCGGTAGCTAAGGGTTATAAGGCCAATGGTGACGATATGGTGTGCAACAAGCTCCTTAAAGTCCTTTCTGGGCTTCTCTAGTCCACATAACATGACCAGGGCCTGTTGAGCCCAGTACGCCGCCTGGAAGAGATAATAAAATTTGAAGCAGGCCGAATGAGTTCTATGGGGAAAATTCTCATACATTCCCCGGGTATTGAAATACCACACTGGGGTCTCTCGCATAACGTATAGACCGAACGGACCCATGATCGCGAAGTAAAGCGCTGTGTATGTTTGTTCCATGAATCGGAGTTGCTTGCTTTTGGATCGAATGCCGAGAAATTGGGCGAGTCGACGCATGATTTCTTGCATGATAAACTCACGCGTAAAAGACAAAACGATGACATAGAAACAGACAAAGGCCAAGTCGTACTTTCCTTTCCCATACTGTATATCATGACGAGAGCCAGGCGTCCGAACCTGATTCTGCTTATAGGATAGGAAAATGAAGGGGTAAACGACGTTTGTCTCGGTGGCGTTAAAGGCATATGTGGCTAGAAAAGGAGCCATGAACGCAAGAGGAATGAACCAGGAGTGAGTGGTTGTCCAGAAAATCAGGCGTCTCACAGCCGGCTGCCGCTGTTTCCTGCGATTTGGCAGATGATGACTTTTCTTGCGAGGTATACTATTAGAACTGGCATGTCTCTTTACAGTAAACATCATCTCCCGTGCGGAGCTGACGTGATCATTTCCTGGCGATGATGGAAGTACATTGACCGACATATCCGATTGCCTCGCGACCTCCGACCGCAGTGAGCCGAAAGCGTAAGTTTCTGTGGCGTCACAAAAGCTCACACAATATAGTAACTAAATGTCACTCCCCCTACACGGTGGAAAGAGGTTGGAGAAGATCAGCTTGGGCAGTGTGCAGTCGCCACGAGCGCCATTTTCGCATTAATAGTGACTGACCTGATTTACCAATCGGGATTCGTTGTTCGAACATTGATTTGCAAGAAAAATCGGATTTGGTGATGAGTAGAAAGGAAAGAAAAAAAAATTCCCTGTTGGACTTCGATGGGAATGAATGCGCGGAATAATCAGGACAATTCCAAAACGGGCTAGTTTTGCGCTCATTGTGAGAACCCACGCAGGCCCTGTCCGAAACAGTATTAAATGGGATATTGGTAGGGATGGGGCTCTTTAATTTCACCTCGCCAACTAGGCCAGAGATAGCGGGCCGAGATCTCCGGCTCAGTGTCGCTCATCGGCTAATGAACAAGAGCGGGCCGGAAGGCCGGTTTGAGTTTGTTGCAGTGCATAGAGGGTCCTAAACCGTTTTTGTGCAACAGGTTTCGTGACAGGTTATTGTGGGTCAGTATTGCGCGCGAGTCGATTTTTTGCTACGGGTGTGATCCACAAAACCTAACAAACTTTATACGTATGTAAAAGAGTGTAAAGTTAGACAGTCTAACTATTTTTATTAATAAAACTCTACTTAAAGTTATAGATTTATATCTTAAAGTCTATAAAACGCTATTTATAAGGTTTTTTATATATTATATTAATAAAGAATATATAGATACTTATAATAAAAAAGGTTTTATTAAAAAAAGTAAATTTTATTATTTTTTAAAAATAGAGTTTATTTATAGTAAAAAGTATTTACAAGCTTAGTTTATAAACTATAAATAAAGAATAAAGCTACTATAATCACCTTTTTTAAAGAGTATAATAACTTTATACTTTTATATATTATTATAAAAAATAATAACTTTAAAGACTTTACTTTTACTATAATAATATTAATATTATTTATTTATTTATTTATTTACTACACTAGCTAGCTTATTAAGCAATTTATGCTTAGCTATATTTAAAACCTCTGCCCCTTAACTTAATTTAGTAGGAAAACCTTATAAAGTTATTAATTAATAATTACTTAGTTACCTCAGTAATTATTAATTAATAAGTTACTTAATAAAGTAAAAAACCTACTAAAATATAACTAGAAATCTGCTTTTAGTCTTTATTTTTAACTATAGACTATTAGCTAATGTATTAGGCTGATCGGTTACAAGAAATCTATAAACGGATACAGTTAAGAATTAAGCTATTATAGCTATAAAGGAAGAAAAGACCTTTAATATAATAAAGATTAATTAATAAAAAGGTATAAAAAGGTTTTTAAATTTTTAAATAGCTTTAAATATATATAGCTACTATTATAAATTATTATATATACTTTAATTAATTGAATTAATTTAAGCTTAATTACTATTATAATATCTTTTTAAAAGTACTTTATTATTAAGGCTAATTTATTATATTTTCTTTACTTTTTTTAATATTTTTAACTTTAAACTATTTAATTAAATTAATAACTTTTTAATAAACTTAACCTTAATTCTTTTTAATTATATAGTTATAGTTATAGCATTTTTATAATACCTTTAAATTTTTAAGGTATATAGTTTATTTACTATATATATTATTTTTCTTTAAGTTATTATAAATAATAGTTTTATTTAAATAAATATTCTTAAAAGTTAAATATAAAGAATTAAGCTAAAAAGAAGTACTTTTAAACTACTATTAAAACTATTTAATATTATAAAATATAAGGCTTTATTTATAAAAAGGACTATATTATACTTAATTAAACTTATAAAACTATAATAATAAAATAACTAAAAAATAATTTAATTATTATTAATTATTTAATTATAAAAGCTAAGATATTTTAAAATATAATTAATATAAAGTAGCCTTAAATTTTACTTTATAATTTCTTAACTTAAAGCTAAATATTAATAAAAATATTAAATATAATATTAATATTATATAAAACTTTTTAAATGTTAAATAATAATTAAACTATTTATCTCTTTATTTTTTAAAAAGAATAAAACTATAAATTAGTTAATTATATTTAATTAAAAGAAATTCTTAATTATTAAAGAAATATTATATTTTTTTTTATATTTTAAAGCTTTATTTTTTTTAATTTTTATATATAATATTATTAAAATAAATAACCTCTTTTAATATATTAAATTCCTTTAAAAGCTAATTAACTTCTTTAAATTTACTTTAAAGTTATTATAAGCTTTAAATTAATTCCTTTATTTATTCTCATTTTTTATATTTAATAGTATTCTTTTTAAAAGTAGCTTTTTTTTTTTAACTTTTAAATTAAAAATATATTATTATTTAAGCTTTTTTTTTAACTTTTATTACTTAAACCTTTTACTTTATTTAATATATTTTATTTTAATAAAATTAAAAATATTAAAAGTATTAAGCTTAAAGCTTTTATAAAGTTATTTAAAGAAGTTATTAATAAATAAAATACCTTTATAAATCTTTTAAATAACTTTAATATTAATTGATTTAATAATAAAAATATAATTTACTTTTTTAAAAACTTTAAAATTAAAATATAAACTTTAAAACTTTTAAAAGAAAATTAATATTATAAGTTTAAAAAAAATTAATTTAAAACTTTATATTAATATTTAACCTTTAATAATTATATATATTTAAAAAAAAATTAAAAATAAGTTTATAATTTAATTTTAAATTATATTTAAAAAAAAATTAAAAATAAGTTTATAATTTAATTTTAAATTATAGTTAATAAATAAATTAAAAATACTATTTATTAATTTAAAAGAATTAATATAAAATAACTTTAAATATACTTTAAGACTTTATTTTAGCTTTAAAAGTATAAAGCTATTATAATTAAAGCTTTTTTAAAGAATTAAAAGCTATTATTTTTATAGTTTAGAAATATTTATAAAGTAATTCTTAGTACATTTATTATTAACTTTATAAATAAATAAAATATAAAGTATAAAAATTTATTAAAAGAAAGTATAAATTATTATAAAATTAATTAAATAAATAAATTATATTATATTTTTAATTGAAAAATCAAAACTTAATTTATAACGCTATAGTTTGTTATAGGTTTAAAATATTTAATTATTATAAAAAAAGCTATTTTATTTTTATTTAAAAACCTAAAGTATTTATAAAAAGCTTTATTATATTTTAAATAAAAATTATTAATTTTTTTATTAAAGGACTATTAAAAACTTTATTTATAAAAAGTAAATTAATACTTTAATAAAAAAGCTTAAAAAATTATAAATTATTATACTTTTAAATTAAAGTAATTTATTTAATTATATAAAGTACTTTAAAAAAAAGCTTTATTTATAGCTTTAATTATTATAGAATCTAATATAAATTAAAGACTTTAAAGGATTTAAAAATATTTAATTAAATACTTTAAATAATAATAAAAGATAAAGCTTTATATATTACTTTTATTATAATGAAAAAAGGTATTACTTTAATAAATATATTTATTTTAATTATAATTAAAAGGTTAGCTTTATTTATTATAATTTTTAAATATAAAATTTTATTATTAATAATAGTTTTATAAAATATTAAGTTTTATTAGTTTTATATAGATTATTTTAATAATTAAAAAGCTATATATATAAATTTATAGTTTTTTAAGTTTAATACTTTAAAGATTATATAGTTAATTATTTTTTTTAAAAAGTAAAAAGCTTGAATAAAGGTATTAAAAAATATTAAAAAATATTAATTAATAAAAAGAAAATATTTTAAAATATTATTAAAAGACTTAACCTTTTAATATATTAATTAAAAAATTAAAAGCTAATTATTATAAAAGTTTTAATTAAAAATAAACCACTTTAAATAAATATAATTATATTATTAAGGTAAAGTAAGTTAAACTTAAAAAATATTACTATTATTAATATAAATACTTGAAAAAAAGTTAATTAAAGAATTTATTAATAAGTTAATTATAAAGAAACTTTTTATATTTATTATAATTAAAATCTATAATTAATAAAGAGTTATTAATTATAAAAAAAACCCTTTAATAATACTTTATTAATTAGCTTTATAAAGAAATATTAATTCAAAAGGTAAATATAAGGTTATAAAACTTTTTTAAGCTTTTTTTTTAATTACCTAAATTAATTATTAATAAATATATAGTTTATATAAAAGGTATTTAAAAGATTTATATTTATAATAGTACTATAAAGTTAATAAAATTAATTAAATTATATAAGTATTAATAATATAAAGTTAATTAATTATTTAATTATTAAATCCTTAATTAAGTAATTTAAATAAAAATAAAATTAATAAAATAAATAGAAGCTAAGGAATTTAAATGAAATAATAGCTTTAACTTATATTAAATAATAAAGTTTAATATTAAAATTAATATAACTATTTAAGTAGCTTTATAATAAAGGTTAAAAAAACTTAAAATAAAAAACTTTTAAAGTAAACCCCTTTATTTTAAATAAAGAATTATTTAATTAAGTAAATAATAATGTAATTAATATAAGTTTATATACTTAAAAGGTTTATAATATCATTTATTTCTATATTATAATAAACTACCTTTAAAAATTACTTTATTTATAAATATAGTTAAAGAATTTTAAAGGCTACTTTTTAAAAGGTTTATTAAATATAAAATTAAAAAGTAATTTTATTATAAAAAAAGTTATATAAAAAATAAGCTTTACTTTATATTTTATAAAAACTAAAATTAATAATATATTATATATAAATAATATTAATAATTTAATAAATGAAATTTAAACTAAGCTTTACTTAAAAATATATAAATATTTATATACTTTTAAATAATACTTAATATTGTTTTAATTTCTATTATTTTAAAAATACCTTTTATATATTAAATATAAGCCTTTTTTAATTATAGTTATAGTTTTAATAGAATAAATATTTCATATTACTTTAAAGATATTATAGTTATTATATAAGTTATAGGTTTAGTTTAATTAAATTTAATTAAAATTAATAAATAAATTATATAAATTAATATACTATTTATTTAAAAAAAGAAAAACTTAATTAAATAAACTATAAATAATTAAATAACTAAAATTAAAAAGAAGTTTAAATTAAAGCTAAATAAAATTTTAGTACTTATTATACTATTAAAAGTAAAATAAATTATAAATTTTATTTTAACTTTTATTATTAATTAATAAATTAAATAATTTAATAATATAGCTAAGAAAATTTAGCTTTAGTAATTAATATAAGTATTTAATTTTAAAGTAAATATCCTTTATTAATATATTAGTATAAATGTGTACTTTTTTAATAATATCTCTTTTAATAAGTTTATTTTTAGTAATAACCTTTAATAAAAAATAAAGAAGTAAAATAAAGTTAAAGAGTATTTTAATATTAATAAAAAGATTTAATATAATAATATTAAAAAACTTTCGCAATTTCGCCCGCACCGCGATAACGCCGCGGAATCGACTTAGATTAACTTAAAAAGCAGATAAAAAGTTTTACTATATCTATTTACCCCCCTTTATAATAATATATTAAGCCTAAAGTATAGGTATAGTAGGTAGTATAATAATAATAAATATTAATATAGAAAACTATAGCCTTTTATAAAGTTACTATAATCCCTTTACCTACTATAGTAAGTTTATAGTAGAAAACTAAGTTAATACTATAGCTAATATAGCTTAGGACTAAATACTAGTTTATTTACAATAGAAATATAATAAAATTACTAAGCTTATACTAACCTTCTTGCTAAAAAGAGTCTAAAAGGTTATTTTATATATTATTAATATAGAAATAATATAGGCCTATTATAGATAACCTATTAACCCTTAAGAACCGGTTACAACTACTAACCTTAAAGTAATAGTTAAAAGGGTAATTAAGAAGGCTATTTAGCCTAGAACTACACTAGCTATAATATAAGCTAGAATTACAGTTAGTAGCGCTACCTTAATAACTAATAGGCTTATTTATTTAGCTGCCTTTATAGTAGTACTGCCTTATATTTATAGAGAGACTATTATTAAGGGTAACTTAATTAATAAAGTAGTTAAATAACGTAGCTTAAAAGACATTATTTACGCTATTAATAGAGCTATAGGTAAAGACACTATAGTGGCTATAAAGCGCCTCTATAGTAGTAATATAGTAGTTACCTTTAAGGACATAGCCTAACCCTATACTAAAGATATAGAATAGATTTAAACTGCCTTTAGCTTAAATATAACGCTAAACTAATAAGTGTTTAGTATTATTATTAAAGGATTCCCTATTTATTATATATATTAGATTGCTAAAAAAGACATCCTTTACTACCTTACCTCTGCTAATAGCAGCGGCATTACTAGGGTTATAGTGTAGAAACCCTATAGCACTATAATATAAGCCCCCTTTATCTTTAAAATTAAAGATATTAATATAGCTAATAGACTATACTATAGAGGAGTTATTTATAAAGCTAAAATATTTTAAGCTAAATTATATAATAAAGCTCTCTACCTATATTAATATTATTAATACTTTAAATTTAGCTATATCGCTATATACTACGCTATAACCCTATATTATAGCTACTACGCTACTATTAAGTATACTTTTAAGACTAATTACCTAGCTATTATAAATATAGGGTAGGAGTAATATATTAACTATATAGGCACCTACCTTACTTAATTAAAACACTACTTAATTACTAATAACTACTAAATAAAAGCCTACACTATATACTTAAGCTAGCTTAGTAGCTTTACTGCCCTACCTATACTAACCTTTATAAATATAAATAGCTAAACTAAAGTCTAAACCTATAGCTATTATAAATAAGCTAGTAATACTCTCTTTAATAAGGTATTGCCTTAGAAGCGTAGTAAGCGCCCTTAAGGTAGCTATAATTAATACCTAGGCTTTAATATAATATTTATACCCTCTTTACTAAGGCTTTAAGGCGCTATTAAAGCCTTCCTTAGCTATTATTTTAGTATTAAGTTAGCCCCTTTATTATAGAAAACCCCTTTACTCTTTAATTAACTATAATATTATAAGTAATATACTAGAATATATAGAAGAAGATATAACTTATCTACTTAGCTTTTAGGTCCTAATTTAAAACTAATATAGTAGCAATTTAAGAACTATATAGTATTAATAAAGACCCTTTAAACCTAAGCCTAGATTTCTATTAACTTATAGTTTAAAGTAAAAGAATAGCTATTTATATTTACTACTAATATAGCCTTAGCTTATAAATAATATAGTTTAGTGCTAACTAGTATACTATAACCCTCTATAATATTAATATCTACTTTATTTACTCTTCTACTTACTATTATAGCTAAATAACTTCTCTTTATAACTTCTTTATAAAACTACTATAGCATTACTATATCTTTATTAGTAACTTTAATTAATACTACTCCCTTTAAAACTAATATAACTATATATTACTTAGTAATAATAAACTTTTAATAGTTATAACTTAATAGTAACTTAAATTTATTACACTTTAAGGTAAAATAATATAGTAGGTATAAAGTAAAAGAGATAGCACTATTAACTATATCTAATTCTTTACTAACCTTTAAACCTAATTTTTAAGAGAATTAAACCTTATTAAGTCTAACTATATTCTATAGCTTATTTATATTACCTTTTATAATTATAGTTCTATAACTACTACTATTAAATAACCTCTATATTACTTTAAATAGCCTTAAATAAATAGAACGCTTATTACTATAAAGGTAGTATATTACTTTTACCCCTTCTTTACACTAACTGTCTTTAATACCTTTTATTAAATTAACTCCTTTACTATATAGCTTATAGCTAAACTTACTACTATTACTACCTTTTTTATATTAAAAGACCTTTATAGCGCCCTTAAAGTGTAGTTATAGTAAACCTTTAAGGTTTATAAAGCTATTTATAATATAAAATACACTTAAAGACTTTAGTAATATTACTATATTAAGGTAAGCTAGTAAGCTACTACTAATATAGCTTTAAATTAAGAATAAGTTATTTATAATAAATAATATAGCTTTTAATGCTATATAGTAGCGGATATAATAACTAAAAAAAGTAACCTTTAGAAATTAAAATAATAAACTTAACTCTATAGTAGCCTACTACTTAAGACTACTTAGGTTTTAGCCCTTTACTATAGCAGTAATAGCGCGCCTTTAGCTACCTTTTACTATAATAAAGTAGAGGTATTTTCTAATAAATTCTTTCCTACCTTAACTGCCTATATAAACAATATATTAGCTAACCTTAGCCCTTAACTTAACTCTACTATATTCCTAAAGGAAGCCTACTTTATAGCCTTAGAGATATATAATATAATTAAAGGACTAGCTAGCTAAAAAGCCCTTAAACTTAATAAGCTCCTAGTAGGGTTCCTTAAAGCCTATAGTAAACTACTTATTAATGTCCTTTCTAATCTACTTAATATATACTGCTATATTAAGCACTACCTAGCCTTATTTTAAAAGGCTAAAGTTATAGTCCTTTATAAGCTAGGAAAGTTACTAAAGGAAAGGAAGTACACTAATATATAGAGACTAATCTCCCTTTTTAATGTTATAAGTAAGGTATTAAAAGCAGTGGTAGCAATATAAATTATCTATATAGCTAAGGAAGGTAGCGCTTTTTTAAAGCTTTAAATAGGTAACTATACTAATTATTCTATAAAGGTAGCCCTTACTATTTTAATAAAAGCTATATATATAGCGTAACACTATAGCAGCACTATATTGCTTCTTTAGCTTAATATCTTAGCCACCTTTAATATAGTATATTATATAAGACTTACCTATATAATAGTCTTTATTAGTCTCTTTATATAAATAGTGTGCTAGACCTAAGCCTTTACTATATTATATAAAGCCTACCTTATATTTAATAGCTAAATAGCAGCCCCCTATATAATACCTATAGAGGTCCCTTAAGGGTCCCTTATATCCCTAATTCTCTTCCTCCTTTACATTACCCTACTCTATATTAAACTTATAATAGTTAACTTTATATTAATACTTAGCTTTTCTAATAATACTAATATTTTAATATATAGCTATATAATAAAGGAGACTTAAGCCTAACTTAAGACTATTTAAGTAGTTTATTAAAAATAGTTCTATAAATTAGGCCTAAAGTTCTATTTATAGAAAAGTAAACTTATTTACTTTAGTAAGAAGAGATAGCTAATAATAACACTAATTTAACTTAAGACTATAATAGTCTAGCTAGTGTAGTTAGCCTATTTCCTTAGTATTTAAATCTATTATAAACTTTAATAAAAGGCTTACTAGCTTAAGCTTACTATAAAACTAATATAGCAGTAACTTGCCTTTACTATGCTCTCTATATCTACTTAAAGGTACCTACTATATAAGTTTAAACTCCTTTATACTTAAGTTATTTAAAGCTTTATTAATTATAGTATAGACTTATATTATACCTTAACTAAATATAGAGATATAGCTAGAGGTATTACTAAAGCCTTTACTATAAAGTAAACTTAATACTTTTATACTATTACTAATACTTATAAGGCTATACTATAGTTTTTAATTAAAATTAAAGTAGTAATCCCCCCTTTAAACCTATACTTTAACTACTAAGCTTAATAATTTTATAATAAAATTAAGGTAAATAAAATAGCTAATAAAATTTAAATAGCCTACACTTTAATAGTAACCTACCTTTAATATAGTACTTAATATAAAATATAACTCTATATTAACTATACACCGCTCTTAACTTAGCCTTTACTAAACCCTACTATATTCTTTATATTTAAAACACTAGAATTAAACTAAAAAAAGTAATAGCTTTAAAAATAAGCCTTAGTAGCCTCTTAGCACTTAAGCTAGCACTTTATTATAGTTAAATAAAACCTAAACTTCTACTTTGAGAAAAAAGTACTTTAACTTTACTACTACTTTATTAAGTTTAAATTATTAGCTTTAATTTAGCTTTATATTAAAAAGATTAACCTTAACTCCTTCCTTTACTTTTACTATATCTTTAGTATAAACTTACTAATATATTACTACTAAGGTAACTATAAAGATATCTATTACTTTATTCTTTAATACTTTAAATATAATTACCTCTACCTTTTAAGGTTTAAAGTAGGCTTAATTTAAAACTTAAGGGAAATCTATATTGCCTTTAATTAGCTTAGCTTTATATAATACTTAGTAAAGTAGCTTTTTAAAACTAATTACCTTCTATACTTTTAACTTACCTTTACTCTATAAAAAGAATAGTAGTAAATAATAGCACCTTTTAATTCTTAATATAGGCTTAATATAAGCCTCTTTACTGCTTTACCTCTACTACTTTAAACCGCTATTATATTACGCCTTAGTATCTACACTAGCACTAATATATAACTGCACTAAACTATATATCGTTCTATTTTATCTACTTAAAAACCTTTTAAAAAAAAATATAATAAAGGAAAGGAAAAAAAAAAAAAAGAGAAAAATAAAAAAAAAAAAACAAAAAAGAACTCCTAGCTTAGTAGCTATAGGGCTAACTATAGGGCCGCCTATATATCCCTATCCCTCTCCTACTATAGCCCTTACCTTAGCCCCTCTCTCTCTTTACTCCCCTCTCTCTCTCTCTCTCCTCTCTCTCTCTCTCCCCTTTATTTCCTTTTAATATAGCACTGCTATAAGCATTAGCTACCTTTATTAGGGACTGCTTTATTAGATTATTATATCGCTTTAACGCGCTAGTAATATAGCCTATATAGGCTAGTATCTTACGCTTATAAACATTACTATATATAGTAGTTATAGTAAAAACCTAACCTAAGCCTTACATTAAAGCTACTTTAGTGTTAGTAAAGCGTTAAGCTATTTGCTAAATAACCCTATATAAGTTACACTATATAAAGTTAGCTATTACTATACCTTTACTAAAGGGTTAAATTAAACTTATATTAAACTCTATAGAATAGTTTAAATTATATTATATTTAAAAGTTAAAGACCTTCTATACTATATTATAGACTATTATTAAGTTAAGTAGGGCCTACCTTAATTAGTATTTAACTTAGCTTTATATTAAACCTTAAGAACTTACTAGATATACTTTACTAAGCTATATATATTTATAATAATTTAAACTAATATTTAAAATTTAAGTTAGCTATAGCGCCCCTACTATAAGTCTAAATTAGATATTTATTAAAGTAGTTATAGTAGTATATACTAGGGTTTTCTATTCTATTAAGGTAGAGAGAGTAAAGGTATATTTACTTTACGCCCTATATAGGTTAAAGTTAAGGCTTAAGTAAGTGTAAAGGGAGATTAAAAACTTATTAAAGGGCCTTTAACTTTTAATTAACTAGCTATTTTCTTTACTGCTTAGAATTAATATAATATTAAGGGTTTAAGCTAGCCTTAGTATAAAGACTAAAATAGCCCTATACTAAACTTTAAGAGGGAAAGGAGTATTTATAATTTTTATTTAAGTATAAAGAGAAAAAGAGAGAAAAAGAGGAAAAAACCTTTAGAAGGGTCCCCTTTACTTATAGAAAAAGAGCAGCGCTTTAAATCACTTATTAGATTATTTATTAATATACTAAACCTATTTAAGTAATTAATAACTACTATCTTACTATTATACTACGCCTATACTACCTACTATTAAGGCCTAACCTAGTCCTATATTTAGCACCTACTAAATTAATAACTCTTAATAATTTAGCGCGTAATAATTACTTAATTTAGTAATTAGTATGCCCCTAAATTAGTAGCGTAGCTACGCTATAACCTATAACCTTCTATAACCTTCCGCGCCCCCTTACATTGCCTTACATTCTATAGCGCATAGTTAGTATACTACGCCCCTTCTAATAACTTAGCTTAGCCCTAAATAGAGCCTAACTTAGGCCTATAGAGTCCTTACCCCCCTTTATTTAAATTTAATACGTTTTTACACGCCTTTTTATACACACTGCCTACGCCCTCTACTAAACTCCTTTTAATAACTATAGCTAAAGCTTAGTTAGTAGTGTATTAATTTTTATAATAGGCACTGCTTAAGGCCTAACTTAAGCCCCCTTAGCACCTATATCCACTATTATATATAGGTTTTCCCCCCTATCCTAAGGTTTTTCCTATATAGGTCACTAAGACAAGGTACTAGCTAAGGGCTCTATGCCCCCTAGAGTAAATAAATAAATAAATAAATATTAATAAAAAGCATAAAGAATTTATTACAAAAAGGTTCTTTAAATATTTATAAAGGTTTTAATTAATTTAAAAGAGATATAATTAAATATTTATAAATATTAAAGAATATTTTATTCTTTTAAAAGTAAATATTTTTAAAGAAATCTTTAGTAACTATAAAGCTACTTTAAAATATAACCTACTTAAAATAAAGAAAGTTAACTTTTTCATTATATTATTATAAGTTATTAAAGCTATTAAATATAAAGTATAATAAGTAAAGTTTATTTTAATTTATTTAAAGCTTTGAAAAAAAGCTGATTAATTTATTAAAATAAAAAGTTAAATATAAATTAATAAAAGAAAGTTATAGTTTTTATAAAAACTTATTTTTCTTTATTATAAAAAAAATAAAGAAATTAAGTTTTTTTTTAGTAACTTAATATAATAATATTATAGTTAAGAATATAAATATCTTTAAAGGTATTAAAGCCTTTAATAAAGAGTTTATAATATATATAATCCTTTCTATTATTAACTTTCTTTTAAAATATAATTAAGTTAATTTAATAATTATAAATTATAACTTTATAACTATTATATAATTTATTAAACTTTTAAAGCTTTATAAGCTACTTTAAAGGGCTATTAATTTAATTACTTCTTTATACTATATTATAAAATATATTTTATATAATTTAATGCCTTATATATATATATTTGCTCTTAATAATATATAGTTTATAATAATAAAGAAATTATTTTAAATATTTATAAATATATAATAAAGTATTTAATTAATTTAAAGAATATTTTATTAAACCTTAAGCTTATTAAATATATTACTTTTATTATTAAAAGTAAATTGTATTAACTTATTATTATTATTATTAAATATATTTATAGTATATATAGTAAAATACTTATAGAAATAAAAATTATTAAGCTTTAAAAATAAAATTATTATTTCTTTATAAAAGAAGTTTAATTATTCTTTAAACTTACTACCTTTTATTACTTTTAAGTCCTTTACTTTATAATTATCTCTTTACTTTTAATAAATTTAATTAAGAAGAATTTATATTAAAGTTAAATACTTAAATATAATAAAGTAATAAAAAAGATTATTAAAGCTATTATAAATACCTTAAATTTATAATTAATTAATATAAGTAAAGAAAGAGAAATAATTATTTTTATAGTTAACATTAAGAAAAAAAATAAAGTATAATACTTTTATAAATATATAACAAAAAGCATTACTTTATATACTTAAAAAAGAAGTATAATACTATTAAATAAAAATATTATACTTTACTTTAAACTCTTTAAAGATTATAAATTTACCTTTTTAAGGTTTATTTTATTTTAAAAATAAACTTAATAGTATTTAAATACTAGCTTTAAAGCACTATTAATAATATTCTTAATATTATTATTACTTAGTAAATTAGCTATATTATACTTTATAACTTTATAGTTTAATATATTTTTAAAAAGAAGAATTAAGTTATAAATACTTTATAATAAAAAGGCTAAGAACTATTAAATAATTTTAATAAAGTGTGATGGATTCGAGCTAGTGGCTTAGAGCCTTATTAGGGGCTTATTGCTATCTTATTACACCCTATAAAGCGTAACTATAGAGGTACACTTAGGGTATACTAAAGGTATATAAAATATATAAGCTAATAAAGAGGCTTCTTTTAAAAGTCTTCTCTCCCTTCTTTATAGTTAATAATAAATTTATTAATACTAAATTATAGAAGCTATTTAGGCTAGTTTATAATAATTATTAACTATTATAATAATAATAGTATAAATATAATAAACTTTAACAGTAATAACTAAATAGGTTAACTAAATAATATATAAAAATTATAATTCTTTTATAATAAAATAATATAGTAAGAAGTATAGCTTATTAAGCTTTATTACTAAATATTAATAATAAAAGTAGCTAGCTTAAATATAACTTTGATAGCTATTATAGTAGTAATAGCTATACTTTACTATAAAAAATTTAAATATAAGCTATTATTTATAAAAATATTATATAATAGTAATAAAACTACTTATTAAGCTTAATAAAGCCTTATAGCTTATAAATTAAAAGTAGACTCTAACTTTATTAAAAGTAATTATAATAAATAGTTCTTTATTTATTAAAACTTAAGGTTTAAAGTTTAAACCTATATAATACCTTTCTTTAAACTAAGATATATATTTATATACACTTTAAGCTGCTTTTTAGTATATTTTAATAAAATATATATAGACTTTTATAAAAAAGAGTACGCTATTTTTAAGCTTAATTAGCTTAAATAGTATATAAATAAATACTTTAGAGACTTTTATATTTATTTTAAATAGAAGCTAATATTAATAAAAGGTATTAATTAAGTAAATACTATAAAGCTTATAAAACTTTATATAGCTTTAAATAAATATATATATAATTACTATATTAACTATAATATACTTTATAATAATTACTATAAGGCTATAAAGCGCTACTAAAGCATTACCTTAAATATTAACTTATATTATTTAAAGAAATATATTAAGGCTTATTAATTAAGCTAAAAGTTCTATAATATAAAAGGTAATATAGCTATAACTAAAGTTAATACTACTAGCTTTATAATGCCTCTTTATAACTAATATACTTTATAATATCCTTCCTTATAAAGTAAAATTAATAATAAAAAGAAATTAACTTATATTATATAGGATTTTAAGGTAATTATTAATAAATACTATAAAAAAGGCTAATATTTACACTATAGTGTTATAAGCTATTAAATTAAAAAATACTATCTTTATTTAATACTTCTACCTTTACTGCTTATAGGTGTGTATATTTATAAAATCTTTAATAAAGAATTTATTAGTAATAAATTAAATATTAATTTAAAACAAAATAGCCCTACTACTTAAGTTTTAATAATAAAGATATTAATAGTAAATACATTTACTTTAGCTATTAGCTTATATATTTAAATACTATATATAAAGTAATAAAAGATTATATTAAGAAACTACCTTTTCTTTTACCTCTTTTTTATAATAAGTCTTTATTTATTACTATATAGATAAATAGTAAATATAATAGCTTTACTACTATAAGCAAAAAGCTAATATAATAGCTATACTTATAGCGCTTGTATTTATTATAACTATAATTATTAATTATAGCCTTAATACTAAATAACTATTTATACTTATCCGCTTTATATATATATTATTTAACTTATCTACTTTATAATAAATATTAATAGCTAGGTATTTTTTATTATAGCTTATATTATCTTTAAACTATTTCATAACTATATTCTTAGCTCTCTATAAATATTTTAAAATAATATTACACTTTACTTTATAAAGAGATATTTCAAGGTTAGTAAGCGTTTAAAATTAGTTATTTATACTATAGAATTATATACTATTATATATATTTTTAATAGAACCTTAATAGCTTCTCTTTAAATATTTTATAAACACCTCTATATAATATACTAAGAGATTAACTACTAAAGATTGAAAAATAAATTATAGATTTAATAAATAAAGGCTAAATTTATACTTTCTCTTCTTTAGCTATAGTATTAATACTTTTAATATAAAAGGTAGGTAGTAGCTTTAACTATTATACCTTTAATAAAATTATAAATTAAAACTATTACCTACTCTTACTAATAAAGGAGACTTTACGTTTTTTTATAAAGGCTTAGTGGTTTATTAAGTTAAATATGTACACTGCCTTTTATAATTTATAAGTAGCTTAAGGTAATAAATATTTAACTGCCTTTTATATATACTTTAGTCTCTTTAAATACTTAGTATACTTATTTAATTTAATAAAGGCTTTAGCTATATTTTAATATTATATTAATAGTATATTAAGAGATACCTTTAAAGATTATATTATTATATACCTTAATAATATTTTAGTTTACTTTAATAGTATATAAAAGAACTATATTAAATATATATAAAAGGTTTTTACTTAATATTAATAAATAGGCCTTTACTTTAATATTAATAAATACACTTTTAGTATAAAAAAATTAAAGTACCTAAGGTTTATTATTTAAATAAAATATATAATACACTTAAATTTAATAAAGGTAGTAGCTATTTATAATTAATAGCTGCTTACTAAGGTATATAGTATCTATAGCTTCTTAAAGTTTATAAATTTCTATTATAAATTTATCCCTAACTTTTTAAATTTTATTAGCCCCTTTTTAGTATTAATATAGAAGGGTATACTATTTATTTAATTAAGTAAATATAAGTAATTATTTTATTAGCTAAAGGCTGCCTTTATTTTATACCTTATTTTAGCTTAATAAAATCTTAATTATAAAACTATAGTAAAAGCTAATTTATTTAAAAAGGCGTTTAATAGCTACCTTTCTTAATATAATAAGTTAAATATACTATACTATATTATATATTACTTAATGTGCTTATTAACGCTTTAAAGAAACTATATAATTTATAATAAAGAGCGTTTTAGTATTATCTTTTACTTTAAGGTATAGTTTATAAAACTTTATAGTATTTTATATTTATTTATAATTTTTATAAATTATAAAAATCTTAAATACTTCACTAGCTTATATAAGATATTTAAGAGATAGATATATTAAATAAAGATACTTTCTTTCTTTAATTTTTAATTATTTTACTAGCTAAGTACTTTTACTATATAACTTAGTATACTTTTTTACTATAAATAAAATAAATATAGTTTAGCTATGGAATATTAAGTACTATTCCCTTTAATATTAATTATATACTTTATAATATAAAATAAACCTTTTATAGCTAGTAATTATAATTTATATAGCTTTATAGCTACCTTACTTATATTTATATTATATATACCTATACTATTTATAAATTTATACTTTAAAGACCTTTAGGTTTAAAGTATTATAGTAAATAAATTACAATTTATTAAGTAGAAGTTAGTTTATAAAAGGGTATAATATTTTCTATTTAAAGTTAATATTTAATAGTAAATAAAAGACTATACTATTAATATATATAGTATATTATTATTTTATAGTTATATTTAAGTACTTTAACTTAAACTGCTTATAACTACGCTTATTTATTATATATATAACTTACCTATATTAAGTTACTTTAGTAAAAATACTATATTTTAGATATTAATATATAAATTTTATTAAAAAGGGATATTTAAAGATATAGTATACTTTATATAGAATTATTACTATTATAGTAAATAAAAGAGTTAATAACTGTAATAAATCTTACTATAGCTTATTTTTATATTAAATTATTATTAATTATAGGTTTTAGTGAATTTTATAATTAATTTACTAATAATAAATAAGGTAAGGAAAAAAAAAGAAATAAAAGGAAAATAAAAGGAAAAATAAAAGAAAAAAGAAAACCTAAGCTTATTAGCTATAAAGCCACCTATAAAGCTGCTTTTATATCCTTATATCTCTTTTACTATAGCCTTTTCTTTAAACCTTTTCTCTCTTTATTTTATTATTATTATTATTATTCTCTCTCTCTTTACTTTTAACTCTCTTTACTATTATTTTAATATTAATATAGGCCTTAGCTATTTTTATTAAAGACTATTTTAATAGTTTATTTTATTACTTTAATAAATAAGTATTTTAATTTATATAAATTAATATTTTATACTTAAAAATACTACTATAGCTATTAATTATAATAAAGGCTTAACTTAAACTCTATATTAAAGCTAATTTAATATTAATAAAGTATTTAGTTATTTATTAAATAACTTTATATAAATAATATTATATAAAGTTAGTTATTACTATACCTTTATTAAAGAATTAAATTAAACTTATATTAAATACTATAGAATTATTTAAGTTATATTAAGCTTAAAAGTTTATAACTTTTTATATAATATTATAAACTATTACTATATTAAGTAAAGCTTACTTTAGTTAATATTTAACTTAGCTTTATATTAAACTTTAAACTTTTTAAGTATAATTTATTAAAATATATATATTTAAAATAGTTTAAATTAATATTTAAAATTTAAATTAATTATAGTAGCTTTATTATAAGTTTATATTAAATATTTATTAAACTAATTATAATAATAAATACTAAAGTTTTCTATTTTAATAAAGTAAAGGGAGTATAGAAATACTTACTTTATACTTTATATAAATTAAAGTTAAAGCTTAATTAAGTATAAAAAAAGATTAAATATTTATTAAAAGGCCTTTAACTTTTAATTAATTAGCTATTTTCTTTATTATTTAAAATTAATATAATATTAAAGGTTTAAATTAGCTTTAATATAGAGATTAAGATAGCCTTATATTAAATTTTAAAAGGGAAAGGGATATTTATAATTTTTAACTAAATATAAAGAGAAAAAGAGAGAAAAAGAGAGAAAAACCTTAGAAAGGTCTCCTTTATTTATAAAAAAGAGGCAGCGCCTTAAACCATTTATTAAATTATTTATTAATACACTAAATTTAATTAAAAAATTACTAACTATTATTTTACTATTATACCTTACTTAAGCTACTTACTATTAAAGTTTAACCTAAGCCTACGCTTAAAAGCTACTAAATTAATAGCTTTAAATAATTTAATATATAATAATTACTGTTGTGGACTGGCTTAGATAGCTACTGGAATTTAACATTAATAGAGTTATTATTAACTATAAAGAGAAATAGGAAAAAAACTTTCGCGATTTTGCCTGCACTGTAATAACGCTATAAAATTAACTTAAATTAACTTAAAAAGTAAATAAAAAGTTTTACTATACTTATTTACCCCCTTTTATAATAATATATTAAGCTTAAAGTATAGATATAATAGGTAGTGTAATAATAATAAATATTAATATAGAAAATTATAGTCTTTTATAGAGTTATTATAATTTTTTTACTTACTATAGTAAGTTTATAATAAAAAACTAAGTTAATATTATAGTTAATATAGCTTAAAACTAAGTATTAGTTTATTTATAATAAAAATATAATAAAATTATTAAATTTATACTAACCTTTTTATTAAAAAGAGTTTAAAAGGTTATTTTATATATTATTAATATAAAAATAATATAGGCGTAGTATAGGTAATCTATTAACTCTTAAAAATTAATTATAACTATTAACCTTAAAGTAATAGTTAAAAGGGTAATTAAAAAGGCTATTTAGCTTAAATTTATATTAGCTATAATATAGGCTAAAATTATAGCTAGTAGTATTATTTTAATAATTAATAGGCTTATTTATTTTACTATTTCTACAGGAATACTACTTTATATTTATAAAAAGATTATTATTAAAGGTAACTTAATTAGTAAAGTAATTAAATAATATAGCTTAAAAGATATTATTTATATTATTAATAAAGCTATAAATAAAGACACTATAGTAGCTATAAAGCGCTTTTATAGTAGTAATATAGTAGTTACCTTTAAAGATATAGCTTAACTTTATATTAAAAATATAGAATAAATTTAAACTACTTTTAGCTTAAATATAATATTAAACTAATAAATATTTAGTATTATTATTAAAGGATTCTCTATTTATTACATATATTACGTTATTAAAAAAGATATTTTTTATTACTTTACCTTTATTAATAATAATAGTATTACTAAAGTAATAGTATAAAAACTTTAAAATATTATAATATAAGCCTTCTTTATCTTTAAAATTAAAGATATTAATATAGCTAATAAATTATATTATAAAGAGGTTATTTATAAAGCTAAAATATTTAAAGCTAAACTATATAATAAAGCTTTTTATTTATATTAATATTATTAATACTTTAAATTTAATTATATTATTATATACTATACTATAACTCTATATTATAGCTATTATACTATTATTAAATACACTTTTAAAATTAATTACTTAACTATTATAAATATAAAGTAAAAGTAATATATTAATTATATAAATACTTACTTTATTTAGTTAAAACACTATTTAATTATTAATAATTATTAAATAAAAGCCTATATTATATACTTAAGTTAGTTTAGTAGCTTTATTACTTTATTTATACTAACCTTTATAAATATAAATAATTAAACTAAAGTTTAAACCTATAATTAATATAAATAAATTAATAATACTTTTTTTAATAAAGCTTTACTTTAAAAGTAAAGTAAGTACTTTTAAGGTAATTATAATTAATACTTAAGCCTTAATATAATATTTATACCTCCTTTATTAAGGCTTTAAAGTATTATTAAAGCCTTTTTTAGCTATTACTTTAATATTAAGTTAGCCCTTTTATTATAAAAGATCTCGTTATTTTTTAATTAAATATAATATTATAAGTAATATATTAAAATATATAAAAGAAAATATAACTTATTTACTTAACTTTTAGGTTTTAATTTAAAATTAATATAATAGTAATTTAAAAACTATATAGTATTAATAAAGACTTTTTAAATTTAAGCTTAGGTTTTTATTAATTTATAGCTTAAAGTAAAGAAATAGCTATTTATATTTATTATTAATATAGCCTTAGCTTATAAATAATATAGTTTAGTATTAATTAATATACTATAACTCTTTATAATATTAATATTTAATTTATTTACTTTTTTATTTACTATTATAATTAAATAACTTCTCTTTATAACTTTTTTATAAAACTACTATAATATTACTATATCTTTATTAATAACTTTAATTAATATTACTTTCTTTAAAATTAATATAATTATATATTACTTAGTAATAATAAACTTTTCGTAATTATACCTTAATAGTAATTTAAGTTTATTATACTTTACAGTAAAATAATATAGTAAATATAAAGTAAAAAAAATAGTATTATTAATTATACTTAATTTTTCATTAACCTTTAAATTTAATTTTTAAAAGAATTAAACCTTATTAAATTTAATTATATTTTATAGCTTATTTATATTACTTTTTATAATTATAGTTTTATAATTATTATTATTAAATAACCTTTATACCACTTTAAATAGCTTTAAATAAATAAAACATTTATTATTATAAAGGTAGTATACTACTTTTACCCTTCCTTTATATTAATTATCTTTAATACCCTTTATTAAATTAACTTATTTATTATATAGTTTATAATTAAATTTACTATTATTACTACCCTTTTTATATTAAAAGGCCTTTATAATACCTTTAAAGTATAGCTATAGTAAACCTTTAAGGTTTATAAAGCTATTTATAATATAAAACATATTTAAAGACTTTAATAATACTATTATATTAAAGTAAATTAATAAACTATTATTAATATAGCTTTAAATTAAAAATAAGTTATTTATAAAGAATAATATAGCTTTAAATATTAAATAGTAGTAAATATAATAGTTAAAAAGAGTAATTTTTAAAAATTAAAATAATAAATTTAACTTTATAATAGTTTACTACTTAAAATTACTTAAATTTTAGCCCTTTATTATAATAATAATAATATACCCTTAACTATATCTTACTATAATAAAGTAAAGGTATTCTTTAATAGATTTTTTTTTACTTTAACTATTTATATAAATAATATATTAACTAACTTTAGTCTTTAATTTAATTTTACTATATTTTTAAAGAAGGACTGCTTTATAGCTTTAAAGATATATAATATAATTAAAGGACCAATTAATTAAAAAGCCTTTAAACTTAATAAGCTTTTAATAAAGTTCTTTAAAGCTTATAATAAACTACTTATTAGTATTCTCTTTAATTTATTTAATATATACTACTATATTAAGTACTATTTAGCTTTATTTTAAAAGGTTAAAGTTATAATCTTTTATAAACTAAAAAAGTTACTTAAAAAAAGAAGGTATATTAATATATAAAGGCTAATCTCCTTTTTTAATATTATAAATAAAATTTTAAAAGTAATAATAGTAGTATAAATTATTTATATAGCTAAAGAAAGTAACACTCTTTTAATGCTTTAAATAAATAACTATATTAATTATTTTATAAAGGTTACCTTTATTATTTTAATAAAAGCTTAATATATAATATAGTATTATAGTAATATTATATTACTTCTTTAGCTTAATATTTTAACTACTTTTAATATAGTATATTATATAAAACTTACCTATATAATAATCTTTATTAAACTCTTTATATAAATAATATACTAAACCTAAGCCTTTACTATATTATATAAAGCCTACTTTATATTTAATAGTTAAATAGTAGCCCTTTATATAGTATTTATAAAGGTCCTTTAAAGGTTCTTTATATTTTTAATTCTCTTTCTTTTTTATATTACCTTATTTTATATTAAACTTATAATAATTAACTTTATATTAATATTTAACTTTTTTAATAATATTAATATTTTAATATATAGCTATATAATAAAGAAAACTTAAGCTTAATTTAAGACTATTTAAGTAATTTATTAAAAATAGTTCTATAAATTAAGCTTAAAGTTTTATTTATAAAAAAGTAAATTTATTTACTTTAATAAAAAGAGATAGCTAATAATAATATTAATTTAACTTAAAACTATAATAATTTAATTAATATAGTTAGCTTATTTCTTTAATATTTAAATTTACTATAAACTTTAATAAAAAACTTATTAACTTAAGCTTATTATAAAATTAATATAATAATAACTTATCTTTATTTTACTTTTTATATTTATTTAAAGGTATTTATTATATAATTTTAAACTCCTTTATATTTAAGTTATTTAAAGCTTTATTAATTATAGTATAGGCTTATATTATACTTTAATTAAATATAAAGATATAGCTAAAGATATTATTAAAGCCTTTACTATAAAGTAAACTTAATATTCTTATATTATTATTAATATTTATAAAGCTATATTATAGTTTTTAATTAAAACTAAAGTAATAATCCCCCTTTTAAACCTATACTTTAACTACTATTTTTAATAATTTTATAATAAAATTAAAGTAAATAAAATAATTAATAAAATTTAAATAACTTATATAATAATAATAACCTATCTTTAATATAATACTTAATATAAAAAATAACTTTATATTAACTATATATTACTTTTAACTTAGCTTTTACTTAACTTTATTATATTTTTTATATTTAAAATATTAAAATTAAATTAAAAAGAGTAATAGCTTTAAAAATAAGCTTTAATAGCTTATTAATATTTAAATTAATATTTTATTATAATTAAATAAAACCTAAACTTTTACTTTAAAAAAAAAGTACTTTAATTTTATTATTACTTTATTAAGTTTAAATTATTAACTTTAATTTAATTTTATATTAAAAAAATTAGCTTTAATTCCTTTCTTTACTTTTACTATATTTTTAATATAAATTTATTAATATATTACTATTAAGGTAATTATAAAGATATTTATTACTTTATTTTTTAATACTTTAAATATAATTACTTTTACCTTTTAAGGTTTAAAGTAAATTTAATTTAAAACTTAAAGGAGATTTATATTACCTTTAATTAACTTAGCTTTATATAATATTTAATAAAGTAACTTTTTATAATTAATTACCTTTTATATTATTAACTTACCTTTACTTTATAAAATAAATAATAATAAATAATAGTATTTTTTAATCTTTAATATAGACTTAAAGTAAGCCTTTTTATTACTTTACCTTTATTACTTTAAACTATTAATATATTATACCTTAGTATTTATATTAATACTATTATATAACTAAATTAAGCCTTAAGGTATTTTATTTTATTTATATAAAAAAAAAATAATAATAATAATAATAAAAAAAAAGAGAAATAAAAAATAAAGGGAAAAATAAAAGAAAATAAAAAAACCTAAACTTATAAGCTATAAAGCTAGCTATAAAGCTACTTATATATCTTTATATCTCTTTTATTATAGCCTTTTTTTTAAATCCTTTCCCTTTTTACTTTATTATTATTATTATTATTCTCTCTTTTTTTATTTTTAAACCTATTTACTACTACTTTAAAGCTAATATAGGCTCTATTTACCTTTACTAAAGATTATTTTATTAAATTATTTCATTACTTTAATAAATAAATAATTTAGTTTATATAAACTAATATTTTATACTTAAAAATGCTACTATAGCTAATAATTATAATAAAAGCTTAACTTAAACCCTATACTAAAGCTAATTTAGTATTAATAAAGCATTTAGCTATTTACTAAATAACTTTATATAAATTATACTATATAATATTAGTTATTATTATACCTTTATTAAAGAATTAAATTAAATTTATATTAAATACTATAGAATTATTTAAGTTATATTAAACTTAAAAGTCTATAACTTTTTATATTATACTATAAACTATTGCTATATTAAATAAAGCTTACTTTTATTAATATTTAACTTAGCTTTATATTAAACTTAAAATTTATTAAATATAACTTATTAAGCTATATATATTTAAAATAGTTTAAACTAATATTTAAAATTTAAGTTAGCTATAGTAGTTTTATTATAAATTTATATTAAATACTTACTAAACTAATTATAGTAATAAATATTAAGATCTTTTATTTTAATAAAATAAAGGGAGTATAAAAATACTTACTTTATATTTTATATAAATTAAAGTTAAAGCTTAATTAAATATAAAAGAGAACTAAATACTTATTAAAAGGCCTTTAACTTTTAATTAATTAGCTATTTTCTTTATTACTTAGGATTAATATAATACTAAAGGTTTAAATTAGCTTTAATATAGAGATTAAAATAGCTTTATATTAAATTTTAAAAGGGAAAGGGGTATTTATAATTTTTTAATTAAATATAAAGAGAAGAAAAGAGAAAAAGAAGGGAAAAAACCTTAAGGGGGTCTCTTTTATTTATAAAAAAGAGGTAATACCTTAAATTACTTACTAAATTACTTATTAATATACGAAACTTAATTAAAAAATTATTAATTACTATCCTACTACTATACTTTATTTAGGCTATTTATAACTAAGGTTTAACCTAAGCTTATACTTAAAGGCTACTAAATTAATAGCTTTAAATAATTTAATATATAATAATTACTTAATTTAGTAATTAATATACCTTTAAATTAGCAGCATAGCTATATTATAACCTAAAACCCTTTATAACCTTTTATAACCTTTTATATTACCTTATATTTTATAGCGTATAGCTAGCACTTTATACCCCTTTTAATAATTTAGCTTAGCTTTAAATAAAGCCTAACTTAAGCCTATAAAGTCCTTACCCCCCCCCTTTAAATTTAATATATTTTTATATACCTTTTTATATATATTACCTATACTTTTTATTAAACTTTTTTTTATAACTATAGTTAAAGCTTAGTTAATAGTATATTAATTTTTATAATAAGCACTACTTAAGGCTTAATTTAAGCCCCTTTAATATTTATATTTACTACTATATATAGGTTTTCCCCTTTATTTTAAGGTTTTTTCTATATAGGTCACTAAGATAAAGTATTAGCTAAGGGCTCTATGCCCCCTAAAGTAATTAAATAAATAATAACTATAAAGAGAAGGGCAGTCCTTTATCTCTCTCTTTCTTTTATTAGTTTATATACTTTTATATCTTTATATACTTACTTAATAAAGTCTTAATAAAGCCCTATTAAAAATAGTTTTAATAGAAGTATAGTAAAGCACTATAGATAGTATATATCCCTTATCCTTTCTTAATAAAGCTAATAAGCCCTCTCTATATTATTATATATTTAAAATCTAAGCCACTAACTTAAATTTATTATATAGCCTCTTTCTTACTCTTTATATTACTACTCCCTTATATTATTAATAGTGTAATATATATACCTATACTATAGTGTAATATATAAAGTAATTTATTAATAAAAGAAGTATATTTTAAAAGTATACCCTTTAGCTATATTATATTTATCTTTATAATATATATCTATAGTTACTATACTATATACCCCTCCCTTACCTTAATTAATTTATTAATATTAGCCTTTAAGATCTTATTAGCTTAATAGTATTTTAATATTAGTAGTAGCTAAAATAAAAAAGGTTAAGTAATATTAATAGCTTAAATACTTAATATTTATTATATAGGAAATTAGTAAAATAAAATAATAATAAATAGCCTTTTATTTATAATTACTTTAAGGATTTATAATAAATATAAAAACCTTATTAAAATCCTTCCCTTTCTACTAACTCTTATTTTATTAATATATCCCTTACTTATTTAGTTTTTAATTTTTTTTTTAATACTTTTTATATTCTTTTTATAATATTATTTAAATAGTTACTTTATATTACTATTCCTTAATCTGCCCTTTATATATATATTTACTACTACTTTTATTAATATAGCTTGCTTTTTATATTTTAGTATTTAATTTATTATATATTTATATAAATAATATATATATTTTATATAAATATAAAGCTAACTTAATATATTTTAATAAAATATTTACCTTTACTTTTATTTATACCTTTATAAAAGAGAATTTACTATATATATTAAAAAAGTATTTAATTTAAAGTAACTTTAAAGATAAATAGTTTTTTATTTATTAATAAAAAACTATATTATATTTTTTATACTTTATTTATATTACTATAAATAGTATACTTTACTACCTTTTAATTAAAGATAACGTATATATATTTTATTAATAATACTATTATATTTATAATTAAAGGAATAAATAGTTAGTAATTAATTTATAATTATATTATTTTACTTATAATATAATAAACACTATTTATTATAGTATTACTATTAACTATCTCTATTATTTTACTACTTTTAATATATTATTTTAATATATTTAATTAAAACTTAACTTTATTTAGCTAAAGAGAATGTTTTTAAAGTAAATAAAGTGCTTATTTTAGTATTAATAATAATAATTACTTAACTAAAAAGTTAAAACTATTTCTATTACTATGATTATTACTACTATATTTATTACTTCTATAGCTAATACTATTATTACTCCTTTATTTATTATATTTATTATTTTATTACTTATTACTACCTTTACCTTAGCTTTTATAATAATATTATTTATTCTATTTATTATACCCCTTTAAAAACTACCCTTTATTTATATACCTTTAATACCTTTAATAAATATAAATAACTAATTTAATATTTTAAAAACCTTTACTTTTTTAAATAATATCTCTATCTCTTTAAGTATTACTTTAATAATAAGCTATATTATTATTTCTTTATTTAATGCTTTAAAAGATATTTAAAATTAGCTTATTACTCTTTAAAATATTATATTTTATATTAATTACTTTTTATATTATATTAAAAGTGCTATTTATAACATAACTACTTCTTTATAGTCTTTAAAGTATATTAAATATATATATTTTAAAGTATAATAATTATTTATTACTTTTTATAGTACCTCTCTTTAAATATTATATATATATTTAAATATATTTAAATCTATCTCTTTTTTATTTTTAAGCTTTAATTTATTTAGCTTTTATATATTTTAAAACCTTTATATCTTTATCTTTAATATTATTAATTTAATATAAGCTAAGTATAGCACTATATAATACATATTTATTATTATACTATTACTTTAATAATTTTTAATTAAAACTTACTTACTTTTTTATAATAGCTTTAACTATTAATATTATTTATATATTTAATATTAATTTTAATAGTAAGCTATAATAATAATACTTATTTATACTTTATTTATTATATTTATAATATAAATACCTTTATTATTTTTCTTTATATAAAAGGTAAATTAATATAAAAGTTTATAATAGCTTTTAATATTTAATTAAAAAAAGAATAAAAAAAATAATAAAAAGAAAAAGTTTAATAAAAATAATAATTATAGTTATTAATAGTAAATAAAGTAAAAGTAAAATATATTATAGAATTTTATTTAAATTTAAATAAGCCTTTAAGTAATTATAAAATTAAACTTTATTATTATATAATAAACTTATTATAAAAATATATATCCCTTTATTATAATTTAAATTATATTAATACCTTTATATTCTTTATAAATTTTAAAGGCTTTTATATAAATCATTTATAGCTTACTTATTTAATTAAAATATTATATTATTAACCTTTACTTTAAACATTTTTAGCTATTAAAACCTCTTTAATTATATATTTTATTAAAGTAATATCTTTTTTAAATATTAATAAAAGTAAGTTTAAATATATATTTTAAATTATTTAAAAAGGTAAAGGGTTATTTATTATATCTTTAATAAAATTAATATAAAAAACTAAGTAAATATTATTTAAAATATTAATATATATAGTAAAAGATATAAAGACCTTAAAGATATAGTATTTTACTATAACTTATTTAGCTTATAATTAAAATAGTTAGTTTTAATATATTTAAAGAATTAAACTATATAACCTTTAAAGAATATATAGCTTTAAAGTAATTTTAATAAGTATTAAATAAGTTTTATATTATATTTATAAATTACTATATTTACACCTATTTTAATTATTATAAATATATAGTTATTTAATATTAGTTAGTAAATGGAAAGGTAAAATAACTAATTATATTATAAAAATTCTATTATTATATAAAGAGCTACTTATACTTTTTAGTTTACTTACTTTATACCTTTATTTATTTAAAAGTAATAAATAGTAAAAAGTAATTAATTAATCTTTATTAAAGAGTAAAAAGTAAATTAAAAGAAGTTAACTTAATTTAAATTATAGTTAAAGATAATACTATAAAAAAAGCTATAAAAATATTATTAATAAAATAAAAATTAAATAATACACTCTTTAGCTATTATATTTACTATTACCTTTAATTAAATATATTTAAAAAAATAGTTTATAATAACTATAAAGTACTATAGTACTTAATTATTAAAAATAAATAGCTTTATTATAAAATTAACTAAAATTTAAAATTAATAATAGTTTAACATTAAAATTAGCTAAAGGTAGCTTTATTAAAGCTTATAGCTTTTATATTCTTTATAATAAAAGTAATTATAAATATACTATACTATATTAATAAATATTTTATTTTAATAAAAGTTATAATAAAGGGCTTAAAAGGTTATATTTTTCTTTAAATATTTTAATAAAGAAGAATTATATATATACTAAATTAATATAGTTATAAAGGGCTTATATTATAGTGCTTATAGTTACCTTTAAAATAATAATACTTTATAAATATTAATACTATAATCTTTTATTTAAGCTTTAATAGTAGCTTTAAATAAAAAATACTATACTTTATTATATAAAGCTTATAGCTTTATATAGTAAATTAAGTTTATTATTAAGGCTTAGTTTTAAAGATCTTTAATATACTTTTTTAAAAATAGCTTATACTTAAAAAGTTATATTATTAAAGCTAAAGTAACTATAGAAGTTTTAATAGAATTTTAAGTAAAGTTAAGTTAATATTCTTTTTATATATTAATAGTAAAAATTAAAATAAAGTAAACTAAGCTTTAAAGATTAATAAAGTTATAGCTTTTATTTTATTTATATTATAAAAAAGCGTTTAGTTTAATAGTTTATAAGCTAAAGTAGTAATAAATGTAAAAATTAAAGAGTGGTAGTATTTCTATTCATTATACTTACTATTTTAATATTTTATATAAACTAATAAAGTACTTTCAGTTTTTATAGTTAATAAAAATTATAAATAATTAAGCTATATTATATAATTTAATTAATTAAGCTTTAAAGTAAGAGATAATATTTAATAGTTCTTTATTAAAAATTATATAATTCTTAATATTTAATAAGTAGGCTAAGTAATAAGCTATTAATTATAAAATACCTTCTTTATTATATTAAAATAGGCAACCCTTTAGTACTTCCTTTAAGGTATTAATCTTAACTATAGTATCCCTTTTAAAATTTTATTGACCTAAAACGAAGTATATATTTATTTATTTATTTAATTACTCTAGGGGGTATAGAGCCCTTAGCTAATACCTTATTTTAGTAACTTATATAGAAAAAACCTTAAAATAAAGGGTAAAATCTATATATAGTAGTAGGTATAAATGTTAAAAAAGCTTAAGTTAAGCCTTAAATAGTATTTATTATAAAAATTAATATACTATTAACTAAGCTTTAACTATAATTATTAAAAGAAGTTTAATAAAAGGTATAGGTAATATATATAAAAAGGTATATAAAAATATATTAAATTTAAAGGGAGAGAATAAAGGATTTATAGGTTTAAATTAAGCTTTATTTAAAGCTAAGCTAAGTTATTAAAAGGGGTATAGAGTGCTAACTATATACTATAAAATATAAGGTAATATAGAAGGTTATAAAAGGTTATAAAGGGTTTTAGGTTATAATATAGCTACGTTGTTAGTCTAAATATATATTAATTACTAGCTTAGGTAATTATTATATATTAAATTATTTAAAGCTATTAATTTAATAGCCTTTAAATATAGGCTTAGGTTAAACCTTAGTAATAAGTAGCTTAAGTAAAATATAGTAGTAAAATAGTAGTTAGTGATTTTTTAATTAAGTTTAATATATTAATAAGTAATTGAATAAGTAATTTAAAGCATTACCTCTTTTTTATAAGTAAAGGAGACGTCTTTAAGGTTTTTCCCTTTTTTTTCTCTCTTCTTTATTTTATATTTAATTAAAAAAAAATTATAAATATCTCTTTCCCTTTTAAAATTTAATATAAAGCTATTTTAATCCCTATATTAAAGCTAGTTTAAACCTTTAATATTATATTAATTCTAAGTAGTAAAAAAAATAATTAATTAATTAAAAGTTAAAGGCCTTTTAATAAATATTTAATTCTTTTTTATATTTAATTAAGCTTTAACTTTAATTTATATAAAGTATAAAGTAAGTATTTTTATACTCTCTTTACTTTATTAAAATAAAAGATCTTAATATTTATTACTATAATTAATTTAATAGGTATTTAATATAGATTTATAATAAAGCTATTATAGCTAATTTAAATTTTAAATATTAATTTAAACTATTTTAAATATATATAGCTTAATAAATTATATTTAATAAGTTTAAAGTTTAATATAAAGCTAATTTAAATATTAATTAAAGTAGGCTTTATTTAATATAATAGTAGTTTATAATATAGTATAAAAAGTTATAAACTTTTAAACTTAATATAATTTAAGTAATTTTATAGTATTTAATATAAATTTAACTTAATTCTTTAATAAAGGTATAGTAATAATTAATATTCTATAGTGTAATTTATATAGAGTTATTTAATAAATAGTTAAGTGCTTTATTAATACTAAATTAACTTTAATATAGAGTTTAAATTAAGCCTTTATTATAATTATTAGCTATAGTAGTATTTTTAAATATAAAATATTAATTTATATAAATTAAATTATTTATTTATTAAAGTAATAAAATAACCTAATAAGATAATCCTTAGTAGAGGTAGTTAAGGCCTATATTAGCTTTAAAGTAATAGTAAAGGGGTTTAAAAATAAAAAAGAAAGGGATAATAATAATAATAGTAAAGTAAAAAGAGAAAAGGTTTAAAGAAAAGGCTACAGTAAAAGAGATATAGAGATATATAAGTAGCTTTATAGCTAGCTTTATAGCTAATAAATTTAGGTTTTTTATTTTCTTTTATTTTTCTCTTTATTTTTTATTTCTCTTTTTTTTTATTATTTTTTTTTTATATAAATAAAATAAAGTAACTTAAGGTTTAATTTAGTTATATATTAATATTAATATAAATACTAAAGTATAATATATTAGTGGTTTAAAGTAGTAGAGGTAAAGTAATAAAAGAGTTTATATTAAGCTTATATTAAAAACTAAAAGGTATAATTATTTACTATTATTTATTTTATAAAGTAAAGGTAAATTAATAATATAAAAGGTAATTAATTTTAAAGAGCTACTTTATTAAATATTATATAAAGCTAGATTTATTAAAGGTAATATAGATTTTCTTTAAGTTTTAAATTAAACTTACTTTAAACCTTAAAAGATAGAAATAATTATATTTAAAGTATTAAAAAATAAAGTAATAAATATCTTTATAGTTACTTTAATAGTAATATATTAATAAGTTTATATTAAAAATATAGGAAAAGTAAAGGAAGGAGTTAAAGCTAATTATTTTAATATAAAGCTAAATTAAAATTAATAATTTAAATTTAATAAAATAGTAATAAATTTAAAATATCTTTTTTTTAAAGTAAAAGTTTAGGTTTTATTTAGCTATAATAAAGTACTAATTTAAATATTAATAAGCTATTAAAGTTTATTTTTAAAGCTATTACTCTTTTTAGTTTAATTTTAATATTTTAAATATAAAGAATATAGTAAAATTAAGTAAAGGCTAAGTTAAAAGTAATATATAGTTAATATAAAGTTATTTTCTATATTAAGTATTATATTAAAGGTAAGTTATTATTATTATATAAGCTATTTAAATTTTATTAATTATTTTATTTACTTTAATTTTATTATAAAATTATTAAATATAGTAATTAAAGTATAAATTTAAAGGAAAGATTACTATTTTAATTTTAATTAAAAACTATAGTATAGCTTTATAAAAATTAATAATAATATAAAAAGATTAAATTTACTTTATAATAAAGGCTTTAATAATACCTTTAGCTATATTTTTATATTTAGTTAAAGTATAATATAAGCTTATACTTTAGTTAATAAAGCTTTAAAAAACTTAAATATAAAGGAGTTTAAATTTATATAATAAATATCTTTAAATAAATATAAAAAGTATAGTAAAGGTAAGTTATTATTATATTAATTTTAAAGTAAGCTTAAGTTAATAAACCTTTTATTAAAGTTTATAGTAAATTTAAATATTAAAGAAGTAAGCTAATTATATTAATTAAATTATTATAGTTTTAAATTAAATTAATATTATTATTAGCTATCTCTTTTTATTAAAGTAAATAAATTTATTTTTTTATAAATAAAACTTTAAGCTTAATTTATAGAATTATTTTTAATAAACTATTTAAATAGTTTTAAATTAAGTTTAAGTTTTCTTCTTTATATAACTATATATTAAAATATTAATATTATTAAAAAAGCTAAGTATTAATATAAAGTTCACTATTATAAGTTTAATATAAATTAAAGTAATATAAAGAAAAAGAGAATTAAAGATATAAAAGATCTTTAAAGAACCTTTATAAGTACTATATAAAGGGCTACTATTTAGCTATTAAATATAAAGTAAGCTTTATATAATATAATAAAGGCTTAGGTTTAGTATACTATTTATATAAAGAGTTTAATAAAAACTATTATATAAGTAAGTTTTATATAATATATTATATTAAAGATAGTTAAAATATTAAGCTAAAGAAGTAATATAATACTACTATAGTACTATATTATATATATAGCTTTTATTAAAATAGTAAGGGCTACCTTTATAAAATAATTAATATAATTACCTATTTAAAGCTTTAAAAGAGTGCTACTCTCCTTAGCTATATAAGTAATTTATACTACTACTATTACTTTTAAAACCTTATTTATAATATTAAAAAGGGAGATTAGCCTCTATATATTAATATATCTCTTTTCTTTAAGTAACTTTTTTAGTTTATAAAGAACTATAACTTTAGCCTTTTAAAATAGGGCTAGGTAGTGCTTAATATAGTAGTATATATTAAGTAAGTTAGAGAGGATACTAGCAAGCGGTTTGCCGCAGGCTTTAAGGAACCCCGCTGGGAGCTCGTCGAGTCCAGGGGCTTTCTAGCTGGCCAGTCCCTTGATCGTGTCATGTATCTCCGAGGAAACTAAGTATATAATAAATATATTTTTTAAAGTAATAAAAGTAGCTTTATATTTTATTAATTAAATAAATAACACACCCTTTTTAATAAATATAAAGAGTAGGCTAATAAAGTTAAAGAAGTTAGTTATAAATTCTTAATAAAAGTTTATAAAACTAAAGAAGCTTTAAACCTTTTATATTTTAATAAAGGCCTTTTAATTATAAATAGCTATAATTTTCTTTAAGTTTAAGTAAAGTTTATACTTTATATAAATAATAAACCTTAAGTACTTTACCTTCTTTATATTAAAGGTATATTTATTAATATTAAAATAAAGGCCTACTTTATAAAGGTAAAAAAGAACCTTTTATATATATTAAATATAATTCTTTTAAGATCTATTAATATAAATTAAAATATTATTAAAGTAAGTAGTAATATATAGCCTAAGGGTGTTACTTAAGGTATTATTAATATATTATTAAAATATAGTTAAGGCTTTAATTAAATTAAAGGGATAAATAAATTACTTAAAGAGGCTATATTATATATAAAAAGCTATAAAGTATTTATTCTTTACTACTATTTATAAATAATAAAAGGCTATATAAATATTAAGTTTTATAAATTACTTAGCCTTTATTTAAAATTATAAGGTTTTCTTTATTAATATTAATAAATATTAATTTTAATTTATAACTTTATTTAAAGTATAATAATTAATATAAAATCACTATCCCCTACCTACCTTTTTAATAAAGAGGACTAATATTATAGTTAAAGAGAATAACACTTAAATTAAACCTTTATTTATAAGGTTTATAATTTATTTTTAAATTTTAAAGAGCTACTTATAAAGTATATTATATAATAATGCTTATAAAAGTTTTAAAGTAAAGCTATTTAAGTTATTTTATAAATATATATAGTAATTTAAATAGCTTTAATATAATAAAAGGGTATTTACTTTCTCTTTATTAAAAATATTTATAAAATTCTATAACTTAAGTAAAAACTATATAATAATATTATTATTTAAAGAGATAAAGCTATTTACTATATTTAATAAAATAGTATTAATCTTTTTTAAATTTATTACTATAAAGATAATAAGTATATTTAATTTAGCTATATATTATATTAAAGCTATATAAATAAATCTTAATATTACTATAGTAAAGGTAAAAGTGTAATAGCTATTTAAAGCCTAAACTTAAAGGCTTAATTAAACTTCTATAATAAAATAGCATTAAATAGTGTAAATTTTAATTATATTTTATAATAATTAAAGTAATTTAAGGATATAGTTATATAAAAGACTTAAGATTATATAAGCTATAATAAAAAATACTTATTTATTAATATTAGCTATAAAGTAAATTAAGTAAGTAATATATAAGTGCTTTATAAAGGTTTAGTTTTATTTTAAAGTAGCTTCTATTATTATAATAACTTAATATAGTATAAAGAGAGAAATATACTAAAGTTTTAAGTATTATATAATATATTTACTTATAGTAATAAAACTATTATAACTACTATTAACTTAAATAATACAAAATATAGTATTATTATAAAAAATAAATAGAAGAAATAGTAGTTTCTTTATATAGCCTTTTATCTCTTTATATAAATATATTAGGTTATTAAAAAGTTAGTAATATAATTTATTACTAAATTAATATCTATTATTAAGATTTAAATAATAAGTATCTCTTTTTTTAAATTAAACTTAAAAGGTTTATTTACTATCTCTTTATTAAAAACCTTATATATTTAAATCGCTACTTTATTTAAATAATAAATAAAAAGAAGGTTATAACCTTAAATATAGTGTTTTACTACACTATAATATAAATATTAGCTTACTTAATACTACTATTTAATGATATTTTATTTTACCTATAGTATTTATTTACTTTCTATTAAGTAAAATATCTTACTTTAAACTTTATCCTTTATAAGCCCTTTACTTATCTTTAAAGTAGTATTTTTAAAGGTAATAGTATTAATATTAATTATAAAAATATCCCTTTTATAGTCTTAAGCTTAGTTATTATATTAATAAGCCTTAGTATATTTTTTTAAGTAGTAAAAGTTAATATTTAAAGCAATACTATAGTAATATTTAACTACTTTATAGTAATTATTATAAAGAATGTTATAGCCTATATAATAGTTATATATATATTTATTAAATATAATATAAAGCTTAAAGAGTTTTACTATATTTACTTAATTAATACCTTTAGTAAAGATAAGCTTTTACTTAAAATAAATATAAAAGTTATTAAAAGGCTTATTTATATACTATTTAAGCTAATTTAATTTAAAGACTACCTATTTCTTTTAATAAAGGTTTATAAATATACTATTAAAGTACTAAAGAAAGTATTAAAGGTTATACTTAAAGGTATACCTTAGTTTAAAAAATAAAGTAATATATTTCTATATTTTTAAGCTTAGGTTTTAATAAATTAAGAACTATTTATTATAATTCATATTAATAAAGTTTAAGTTAGCCTCTAACTTATAAGCTATAAAGCTTTACTATACCTAAAAAGAGGCTTTATTACTATTATATAATATCTTTATAAAAAGCGGTTTACACTTAAGCTATTTTAATATAGGGACTATAGTTATTATAAAGGTTATAAATATAGCGCTCTATATTACTGCCTTTATTACTACTATATAGAGATATATCTCTATTAATTACGCTTTATATTATATAACTATTTCTTAAAGGAAGTATAGTTTATAAATATTATTAAGTTAACTTTAGTTATTACAGGATAGAATTCCTCACATAAAAGGAGGATTTCCAATAACATAAGTAGAAAGAACAACTTTATCACTACATATAACTGTGCACCTATCTGTAACTTATATGTGTTCTCTTTTATAATTCCTTTTATAATTATTTATAATGTATTCTATAAGTTATAAATGCCTATGCTTTACGTGCTGTATTTAGCGCGTAACATCAGTAGTTATTACTTGTTAAGTTTATATTAACTTTACTATATTTATTAATAGTTAATAAATATTATAAACTAGCTTAAATAGCTATTATAATTTAATATTAATAAAATTATTATTAACTATAAAGAAAAGGGAAGTCCTTTATCCCTCTTTTTCTTTTATTAGTTTATATACTTTTAAATCTCTATACACTTATTTAAAGGTTCTAATAAAGCTTTACTAAGAACAGTTTTAATAGAAGTATAGTAAAGCTTTATAGGTAGTATATATCCCTTATTCTTTTTTAATAAGGCTAATAAGCCCTCTCTACATTATTATACATTTAAAATCTAAGCCACTAGCTTAAATCCATTACACTACTTTATAAAAGAAGGAGAAATTATTAATAAAGATAATAGTAAATAGTTTAATTTTATTAAAGTAAATTTTATAAATATATACTTAACTATTACTAACCTATTATACTATTATAAAATACCCTTAATTATTATTACTAAAGCGCTAAACCTTTTAACTTATAATCTTTTAATAACTATAAATATAGTAATGCTTAGTAAAACACTTATATTAGCTTTAAAACTAAATAATAACTATATAAATACTTATATTACCTATATTAATATAATAAACTACTTTAAGGCACTTTTAATAATTATAAAGCTTAGTAATAAAATTATAAATAGTTAAGTAATAAAAATAGTTATTTATTTAAAGTAGCTTAAAGTTAATAAAAAAATAAAAGCCTTAATATACCTTAAAATATTAATATATTTTAATAATAAAGGTAAAGGATATAAAATTTATTTAAATATTAAAACCTCCTTTATTTTAATTAATAAAAATAGCTTAAGTAAAATAGCTATAATATTAAATAAAGTACTTAAAGCTTTAAAATAGTAAATAATATAAATTCTTTATTTTTTATTACTAAAATAGTAATATTTAACTTTTATATTCTTAGCACTATAAAAAGTACTTAGGTTTTTAATTATTTTATAGTTACTATAAATATTATAAATAACTTTATACTTTAAATACTTATTAATATAAAATTTATATATAATTATAATATATAAATTAATTTTATTAATTTTAATGTAACTTTCTATATAGTTTATAGTATAGTAATAGAAGAATAAATCTTTTAGATACTATACTTAATATTAATTTAATAAGTTATAGTAACCTATATTATAATAATCTCTCTATATTTTATAAAGACTTTATTAATAAAATAAAAAGACCTTTAAAATAAATAAAAAACTAGCGTTTATTATTTCTATTTAAGGCACTATTAAATTTTTAATATCTTTATTTAATAAAGTTAAAAAAAGCTACTTTTTATTTATAATAATATTAATAAGCCTTTATATATTAAAATAAAATAATAGCTAAAAACCTTTAAAGCTATAACTTTAGTTAGTTTTTATTATACTATCCTTAATATTTATTAATTTATAGCTTTTTATAGAGATAATATTATTATTTTAAATAGCTTAATTTTTAACTACTTTAAAGATATTATAGCCTTTAAAGTTAAAGATATAAAACTCCTTAAAAATAATAAAAACCTTAACTTTAAAGCTATTAATAAAGGGATATTATTATATAGTATTTTTTACTTTAAAAATATTTTATTTATTTATAATATCTTTAATATTAAAGTAGCTAACCTTAATATTAATATAGCTATTTAACTTATTAAACTCTTTAATAAGTTTAATATTTATTAAAATAAAGGGGTAGTCCTTATAGTTAATAAAAATAAAATATATATTAACTTTATCTTTAAATAGTAAAATAAAGTTAAACCCTTATAAGTCTATAACTTTAGCTAAAAGAATTATAAGAAATTTTATAAAATTTAAAATAAAAAATATAAAATTAGTAAAATATTATTTTTAAATAATAGAGAAAAGGCTCTTTATTTATATTTAAAATTTATTATTTAATAAATAATTAATAAAGTAATAAAAGTATATAAAGTTATAAATATATAATTAATTAACTATATAATAATACTAGATATTTACCTACTACCTAACTAAAGTAATATTATAAATAACGCTTATAAAAAGAAGTAAAAAACCCTTTTAAACACTATAGGTTTTTTTAATTAGCTTTTAATATATTTAAACTATTATAACTAAATAGTAATTATTTTAAAAAGAGGTATAAATGTATTCTATATTATAATATAAAGGTATAAAAACTTATTAATATATATATAGCGCTTTATAAATTATTTATTTTATAACTATAACTTTATTTAAGCTTATATTAATAATATTATAATTTTTTTAAATACCTTTTAAGACTACCTTTACTATCTTAAAATTATTTTCAATATTATTAATAAGGCTTACCTTTATATTTTAGCTAATAAGTCTTTTATTAAATGTCCCTTTATTTAGCTACTAAGGTTTATTATTAATATAAATAGCTTTATTAATATAAATAATTAAGTAAAGGCTCTTAAATATTTATAAATACTAATTATATTAATTAATCTTAAAACCTTTATTAAAATAATAAATTACTTTTATATTAATATACTATAGTTTAATGTTTATATTTACCCTCTTTAAAATAAAAAGATAAGTCTTTTATAAAAAGTTAAAAAAAGAAATAAAATTTTCTTTAGCTTTTTAAAATAAGCTTAAAAATAAATAGTAAAGTTTAAAATCTTTAAATTTATTAAAGAGAAAACTATAGCCTTTAAAAACTTATATAACCTTTTATATATAAAGGTACTTCTTTAATATTATAATTTAAAGAAACTCCTTTTCTTTAAGATTAATATATATAAAGAAAGGTTTAGTTTATATACTTTTTAATTTAATATAAAATAAAATAGTATAAATATTTTTAAAAAGAACATTAATAGTAATAAATTATAGCTTATTGCCTTTCTTTTATAACTTACCTTTACTATTAAAAAATACTATAGCTTAATTAAAGTAAAGGTTACTACTATTATATAAAAAATATATAAACTATATAAAATAGCTTAATTTAACCTTACTTTTATTAATATTATAATAAATTATACTTTAGTAAAAGGGATTATTTATTATATATTACTTATAATAATAAATCTTAATAAAGCTAACCTTAAATTAATAAAAGTTATTAACTACCTTTTATAGTTTAACTTATATATAATTTATATTTTTAAAGTCTTAAATATAGTTTTTAATATATTTTTAAAACTTTTTTTTAAACTTAATTATTAAAAAGTAATAAATAGTAGTACCTTTAATAAATTAAATACTTATATATATTTTATTAAAAACTATATAATAAAAGTTATAATTAATTTTTAGCTTAAAGAAGCTATATTTATAATGTATTATACTAACTTAAAGTATAGCTATATTTTATAAAGTATTATAAATTACTATTAAAAATAATAATAACTTAGCTACTATTACCTATAAATCCTAATATATAGCTAAAACCTTTATAATAATAAATTATTATACTATTAGGACTTTAAAGGATATTACTAGCTATATATACTTTATAATTATATAAAGAAAATTCTAATTATAGTTTATAATAATTACTATTACTTTAATATTAACTATATAATTAAAAAGCTAAAAGCAGTAGTTTTTTTAAATATAAGTAAGTAAATCTATAATTATATTATATACTACCTTATATATAGAGAGAATTCTATATTATAAAGTAAAGCTACTAATAAAATATACCCTTTATAAATAAAGCCTACTCCTTTTTATATAATATCCTTAAATTTTATTATTAATATATTAAAGAAACTATTTATTAATATAGCTTAGTTAGTTAAAGGATTTAATACTTTAAATATTTTATACTTAATAAATTATTTATTTAGTAAAAAAACTATCCTTATATTAAAGTATAAAATATATATAGTAGAAATTTAAGCTAAACTACTACTTTAATTACTATACTTTATAAATTAAGGCCTCTTTAAAGAAATTATTAGTAATTATAACTTTAAATTTCTCTTTAATTTATAAAAAGCGCTATTTTATACCTTTAGTATTAAACTCTTTATATTAATTATATATTACCTTTAAATTAATAGTTTAGCTAAAAGAAAAAACTAAATTATAATAATAATAATTTACTTTTTTATAATAACTAACCTTAATATATTATAAATTAATATTCTTTTTATACTATAGTATTATTTCAATAACATAATAGCTATAGCTATTAGTTATTTCTTTAATAAATTAGTTTTTAAATATAAGCTACTATTAGTTATAAACCTTTTTTATAATATAGAAAATATTAACTTTAACTTAAAAGATATTAATTTTATAATCTTTAAATATTTATATTAATAAAAAGTAAAATATACTATTATAATAGTAGCTACCTTTATTAAAATTTAATATAACTTTAAATATAACTTAATAAATATTAGTATTAATAATATAATATACCTTTAACTTTATTTAAAATATAAGCTTTTAAAAAAACCTAAAAAAAAGTAATTACTTTAAAGAGCTAAGCCTTTTAAAGTATTAAAGTAAATTTTATTACTTTCTTTTTATTTAAATTTCTTAGCTAAATTCTATATATATTTAATAGTTTTTATAGCTTATTTATAGAAACTATAGTAAAGAAGTAATTTTTTTTAAAGGTAAGTTATTATATTACCTTTAATAGCTTTTAAAAATAGCTTTAATGTAAACTATTAAAAAATTAAATAAATTAATAGCTATAGGGCTTATTTTTTTTATAAAAAAAGGTAGAAACTTAAACTTAAATTTCTTATTTAATAGAAAGGATATATAATAAAGGATAATTAATAAATATTTAAAAAAGATATATAGGTTAATACTAATAAAATAGTAAAAAAATACCTTTAAGAATACTTAATTAATTAGAAAATAAAATAATAAAGAAAGGGTATTAAGCCTATTCTATATTAAGATTAATTAGCTAAACTAAGTAAGTATTTAAAAGAAAGAATTAAAAACCTCTATAAATTAATAAATATTTATAAAATACTATAGCTTTTAAGCTATAGTTCTTTATTTATATACTTTACTTTAAACTTACTTTATTTTTTATAATTTAAAACTAAAAAAACCCTATAACCTTTTTTAAATACCCCTTTTTTTTAATTAAATTCTATATTTTATTTATTTAACTCTTTACTTATCTCTCTTTATTTTTAATTATATTTACGAAAATTACTTTTAAATACTATAAATTATCCTTTAAATCTATTAAAAAATAATAGTATTTTTTTATTTATAATAATAAATAATTAAAAAAACTTAATTTAAAAGTAGTAATAAGCTTAAAAAAGCTTTATAAAAACCTTTTTAAAATTCTTTATTTATATCTTTAATAATTATTTATTAACTATAACTACTATAAGCTCTTTAATATCTCTTTAACTCTTTTTAATACTTTTTTATATAAAAGTAATAAATAAATCCTTAATAGTAAATTCTTTATAAGGTTTTATATAATTTAAAGAATATAATAATAACTTTTTTTATATTAATAAATTAAAAGAATATAATCTTAATATAAAAAGATTTAATATTTTTAGTATAAACTTAATTATTTATAATATAGCCTTTTATATTTATTTAACTACCTTTAATATAATTACTAACCTTTATATATTATTTACTAACTTTTATATATTTAATAACTCTATAGCTATAATTAATAATAAATATTAAAAGTTATTTAATAATTTATTTTAAAATAATAATAATTTCTTTAATAAAGAAATACTTAACTTAGGTTTTAATAAAGAAATAATTAACTTAACTTAACTTTAAAACTCTATAATATAATAATTTAATAAAATAGTAGCTAAGTACTTTATAAATAAAGCTACCTTTAAATATATTTAAAAATACTATAGCTTTAATTACTTATATTAATTTAATAAAGCTAATAGTCTTAAATATATTATAGTAAATAATAAAATCCTAAAATAAAATGCTTTAAAGGCAAAATATTATAATAAATATTTATTAATAAATAATAATAAAACTATTAATAATTATAAACCTTTTTAAATTTTATATATAAAGTAACGCTTTTAAAATTAAAATAATATAAAGAAATAATAGTTTTATAAAGATATTTTATACTTTATAAGTTAAGAATTTATTATATAAAAAGTAATAATTATTAATAATAAAGTCTTTATTATAAAAAATAATAGCTTATATAAACTATAGCTAATTACCTTTTATATTACCTTTAGTATTATTAATAAAAAGAAAGTAGCTTTAAAAGTAATATATTTAATACTAAAGAAAGGTAGTATAATATATAAATCCTTAAAACTTCCCTTTATTTATAGCATTTAAAACAGCTTTAAAAAGGCAGTTTATATTTATTACTTTAAAGGTAATATTAAAGGTAAAAACTATAAAATATAAATATTAAACTACTATAAAATCTTAAGTATTTACTTTATTTATAACTAAAAGTATATTAATAGTACTATTATAAGCTTTTTTACTATAATATAAAGGGCTAACCTTATATAAATCCTTAGTACTATATTATTTAAATACTTTATAAAGTTTAATAATAAGTTTTAAAACTTAATTTAAAGATTTATTAAAATAAAGAAAAAAGTTTATAAAATAAAGGAAAATAACTTTAAAAAGGAAAACACTATTATAATAATAGTATTTATTAGCTTAGTTAATAAATTAACTTTAAAAAACTATAGTAAAGCTATAATATATTTATAAAGAAAAGTAAAGGCTTTTTTTACTTTAATTCTTAACTTTTATTATATTTATAGCTTTACTTTTAATAAAACCTTTTAGTTTACTTTACTTAAAGACACTATCTTTATTAATATTAATATTAAAAAGCTAATATTATATTTAATAATAGTAAAAATTATTATTATTAATAATACTAAAGTATAAACCTAACTTTATATAAATATTAATATATTAAGCTTATAGGTTTAGGCTATAAAGACACTATAGTTTATAATTATACCTTTAAGGATTAGTTTTTAACTTATTAATATTAATAAAGCTAATAATAATAATCTTTTATAAAGAACCTATAAGCACTTAAAGGTAAACTTTACTATTAATATAATAGCTATTAAACTAAAAATCACTTTAACTAAATCTTAAATTAATATTATAAATTATTACCTTAGCCTTTAAGGCATTTTTTAATATAAAAAGTAAAAAATAAATACCTTTTATAAAAACCTATAAGTTTTAAAAGCTATACTATAACGCCTTAATGTATTTATATAATATAGTATATAGAAACTTAGAATTAATAAGATATAAAAAAATATATTTATTTATAAATAACTACCTTTTTTTTAATAAAGACTTTGTTAGCTATAAAGCTATAATATTATAATTAGCTATAAAATGCTTTATAACCCTTATATATAATAATATATAGTAATTTAACTATTATAATAATCCTTTACTTCTAATTTTATTAAATACTTTATTAAACTAAGAGGCTACTATATTTCTTTTATAAAACTACACTTCTCTATAGCTTTAGTATATTTATAATAGAAATACTATATATTATTTATAAAGCTATATTAAGCTTAGTAAAAGTAAAAATAAAATAAATTACCTCTTTTTACTTAGCTTATAGCTATATTAACTAGCTATTTATTATAACTAACGTTTCTTTTCCTTTATTTTATTACTATTTCTCTTTCCTTTTTTTTTTATCTTTTCCTTTACCCTCTCCTTTATTATTTTCTTTTAAATCCCTTTAGCTATTTTTAATATTTTTTAGCTTAAATATATACTTTCTTTTATTTTTTATAAGTTTTATAAACTTTTATAGTAAAAATATAATTTATATATTAAAATAATAATTAAAAAATAAAATACTACTTACTAAAAGGTAAATTAAAGCTATAATATTATATAATAATATATTAAGTATATTATTATTATAATTAATAAAAGTAAAGCTATTAAATAAAGTACTTTAGTTTTAAAAATAATTTATAATAATAGAAGAATTTAATATTAAAACTTTATTATTTATAAGCTAACTTATTTATAAAGGTAAAACTATATACTTTTAAGTAGTATTTACTAAGTTTAGCTACTTAATTAAATTTAGTTTTTATATTAAAAATATTAATAAACTTAATACTTTATTATTTAGGAATTTTATTAATATATTACTAAGCTTAGTATAGAAGCTTTAATTTAGCTTTAAAAAATATCTTTACTTTTATTAAAAAGATCTTTATTAAAGATAAATAATAGGCTTTAATTATTGATAGTTTTATAAAATATATTAATTACTATATTTTAAAAGAATTTACTAAAGAGAGTAATAATTACTAAATATATTTTTACTTTTATAAATACTTTAAAGCTATAAATATAAAAAGTAGTAAATTAAAATCCCTTTAAATAAAGTAAAGTTTCTTTAAATATAAGTATAATATATTTAAAATAATAATATTTATATAAATTTACTCTTACCTTTTAAATAATTACCTTATATATATATAAATTTAGTAACTTACCTTTATAGAATTTTATAATGCTATTAATTAAATTATAAATAACACTTCTTTTTATAAATACCTACTATTCTATATTAATCCTCTATTTATTTATTAAAGATCTTAAACTAAATTATAATTTTATATAATTTATAGTATAAATAAATAAACTCTTTAATCTATTAAAGAGTAAATTAATTATAGCCTTTATATAGTAAGTATTAATACTTTAAAGGTAATTAATATCTATAAAAAGTATATTATTTATATAGTAGCTATTAAATAGTAATAGAATTATAAGTAACTCTATATAGAAATTATATACTATATATATAAATTATTAGTTATTCCCTTAGTTTTAAGCTATTTATTTATAAAAGTTAAAAGGATTTTTAGTATTAACCTTTATAAATATAACTATATTAAGTATTTTAATTATTTTTAAAGAATAATCTTATTAGTTATTTACTTATATAGCCTATATTTAATAAACTATAATATTTAAATAAATCTTAAAAAAGACCTTAAACGCTTTATAATAAACCTTAGTATTAATAAATAGCTTTAAATAGTAGAACTAATAGAACTTAAAGAATAGAATATCCTTAACTATAGGGAATATAGTGTTTATAATATAGAATATATTATATTTAAAGACACCTTTATTAATAAAAGTAAAGAAAATAATGCCTTTTTTAATATAAAAGAGAAAAAAGACTTTCTTATATAATAATTATTTTTTCTATAAAGTATTAATTTACTAATACCCTTAACTATACTATAATAACTATAAATATAGTATAGAAAAGGCAGTAGTTATAACTTTACTTTTATATAATATCTCTCTTTATATTTTTATTTATCTTTAAAAAGAGTGTATAAAAGTTTATATAATATATTATAAAAATAAAGGATATTACTACTTTTTTTATAAATTAATTATATATTTTACACTCTATATCTCGCTTCTTTATTTTATTTAATAAGATTCTTAAGGTATATATAATACTATATATTAATTTTCTTTTCTTTAATATATAGAAATAGTTAGTATTTACTATAATATATAGTTTTCTATAATTTTATATTTTATTTTACTTAGTATATAGACTAGTTAGTATTTACTATAATATATAGTTTTGTAATTTTCTTTCTATTTATAATTAGTTTAAAATAAACTTATCTTTTATATACTTTAAACCTATTATAAAATAGAATTCCTTATATAAAAGGAGGATTTTTAGTAATATAAATAAAAAGAATAACTTTATTACTATATATAACTATATATTTATTTATAACTTATATATATTCTCTTTTATAATTCCTTTTATAATTATTTATAACGCATTCTATAAGTTATAAATGCCTACGCTTTACGTGCTGTATCTAATATATAACAATAATTATAAAGCTATAAATAAAGATATTTCTTTATTTATAGTTAAAGTTAAAAGCTTAAAAATTAAAGTCTTTCTTTAATAAACTTTTTAAATAAAGCTAATATTAAAAAATAGCTAAGTTTTATTAAAAAGAGTATAAAGGTTTATATATAGAAGCTTATTAACTATTATATTTAAAAGAACTTAAAAAGTTTACTTAAGTTTAACTATATATATTAAACTACTTATATTAAAAATATTATTTATAAAGATTTATTATTAAAGTAAAAGTTTAAATTTAATTAATTAATAAAACCTAAAAGAAGCTTTTAAAGCTTACTTTATTTTAAGCCTTAGTATTTATAAATTACTATTAATTATAAATATTATATATTTAATAAATTCTTTTAATATATAAATAAAGAAAGAAAAATATATATATTTATACTTAAAGGTACTTTTTTAAAAAAAGCTAAGTATTATAATTACTTTAAAGTAATATCAATAGTTAAAAAGCTATAAAGTTTACTTTTATTTTTATAAAAACTTTAAAAACCTTTTTTTATACTTTACTTTATAAAAGTTAAAATAATAAAGGCTTTTATAATATTAATTAAAGATAAAAGCTATTTAATAGTTTATAAAATAAATAAAGCTTATTATAAAGTATTTTTTATATTATTTTTATACAAATCTTTTATATTTAATCTTTTACTATAGTAAATTTTAATTAATTTATTTTTTTATATTTTATAGTAAGTTATAAAATAGTATTTTTTATAGCTATTAATGAAAATATTATTATTTTTAATTAATATTTTATAGCTTAAATAAGTAATATAATCTTTAAGGCTTTATTTAATAATTTATATTATAGTAAAAAGTATAAATTAATTAAGCTATTTATTTTATAAGTTTATAAATAAAGCTTTTAAAAGCTTATAAATATTAATTATATAAATTTATTAATAGCTTTTTCTTTATTTTCCCTTTAAAAGTAAAACTTCTTTATTATTAATAGTATTAAAGTTTTAAAAATTTTATTTTTTAATATAAATAAGCTATTTAATCTTTAATTAAAAAACTTTAAATTAAACTTAAAGTATTTATTTAAAATCTTTATTAATAAAAAGTGCTTTATTTATAGTAAAAAAGCGTTTATTTTATTTATATATTTAATAAATAACTATAAAAATAAGTAAATAATAAAAAATAAAAGAATTTATTACTTTTTCTTTAAGTTATAAAATATTCTTTAAAATTCTAAATTTCTATAAAGTATATTCTTTTATTTTTAATTAAAAGGTTTAAGTATTAAATACTTAAAAAGTATTTAAAAAAGAGGTACTTTCTTCTTTAATTATATAAGTAATATAAAGGAATAATAATTTAAATAAGTATAGGCTTAAAGAAATAAAAAACCCTATAAATAATAAGTTAAAATAAGGTATTTTTTTAATAAAAAATAAAAGCTTTAAATATAATAAATAGTAAAGAATATTAGAAAAAGTGAATATAAAAGAAAGAGAAAAAGAGAATTTAATTAAGTAAGGTATTAAGGGTCTTTTATTCTTTAATAGCTTTAATTCATTACTTATAAACTAGTATTATTAAGTAACTATTAAAAGTAAAATAAGCTTCTTTAGGAAATTAGCTAATAAATTTATTTATTAAGTAGTTATTAAATAATAGTAGCTATTATTATTTATTTTAATTAAATAAATAAGTTATAGTTTTACTTATAAACTAGTATTATTAAGTAACGATTAAAAGTAAAATAAGCTTCTTTAAGAAATTAGCTAATAAATTTATTTATTAAGTAGTTATTAAATAATAGTAGCTATTATTATTTATTTTAATTAAATAAATAAGTTATAGTTTAGCCCTTTATATTAATAGTTTCTCTTTCTATATATATATTTTTTTTTTCTTTCTTTTTTTAATACTCTCTTTTTTACTTAATTATTTAATTAACTAAATCTTTATAATTATAAATTCTTGTAATTAGCCTTTATTTAATCTTTTAAATATTATTAATATTATTATAAAAAGACTTTATAAATAGTCTTTATTATTAATTAATATATTAAAATAATATAATAAAGGAGAAATAATAAAGATATATATAGAAATTTATACAGTAAGTAATTATTTAATTAAGTAATATAAATTAAAGCTAATATTTTTAAGCTTTATTTTTTTTTAAATTACTATACTTTTAAGTATTAATATTAAAAAAGGGTAGTGTTTTTTTATATTTTATAATTATATAAAAAAAGAAAAAGATTAAAAATTATTTTAAAAATTATTTATATACTTAATAGCTGTTAATCCTTAAGCTAAGCTTTTTAAGTTATATCTTTAAAAATATTTAATAATATAAAAAGTAGTTTTTAAAATTATTAAAGTTATAGCTTTAATTTTTATTAAAATAGTTTATTTTAAAGGCTTTTGTTTTATAGCTTTAGTTAAATATTTAAAATAATAGCTTACTTTCTTTATATATTTATATAAAAAGAATAATAACCTTTACTACTTTTTATATTAAAATGTTTATATTTATATTATTATAGCTTTTAATTAATATATTAATACTTTTTTCTTTAATTATAATTCTCTTTTCAAAGTAAAAAATAAAGTATATAGTAATTATAGTTAAAAAGTTAATAATATTTATAACTAAACTATTTATTTAAAATATTAAAAAGACTTTAATAATCTTTATTTTTTAATACCTTTTTTAAAAAAGAAATATACTTTTAAAAATATTAAAAGCCTTTTATTTAAAGCTATAGTTAAATATAGAACTTTTATTATAAATTCCTTATTAAAGGCTTTTATACCTTTAAAAATATTAATATTTTTAATTATAATATTATTATATTAAGTTACTAATAAAATAAACTAAATACCTCTATCTTTCTTTATAATAAAGAAGAATAGGTTTCTATAAGAACTATAACTTTCTTTTATTAATTTATATTTAACCTTTTATTTTAATAAATTAATAAGCTTCTTTTAAAGCCTTAAAGGTATTAAAATAAACTTTACTTACTATACTTTATATTTAATAACTTTAATAGTTTATAATAATATAATAAAAGGGTTAACTTTCTTTATTTTAAATAGATTTTACTTTAAAGTAGCTTAGGGTTAGGGTTAAATTACTAATACTTATATAGTTATATTAACTTAGCTAACTTTATAGAACTATTATAAATATCAATCTTTTAAATACCTTTTATATAAACTATATACCTATTAGTAATTAACTTAGTTAATAATAAAAAAAGCTTAAAAAGGTTTTATAAGCTTACTCCTACCTTTTTAATTAAAACTTCTTTATAAAGTTAATTAATAAGCTATTATTAAAGGGTCTCTTTTCTATAACTAATAACACCTCTATAGTTATAGATTTTAGCTATAATAAATATAAAGTATTTTTCTATAGTTAATTTATTAATAAGTTCTTTAATATAAGCTTTTTTTAAATTATTTATCTTAATAGGAGTAATATTTTTAAGCTTAATTTATTTTACCTTTATAATATAATTTTATTTATTTAAAGTAGCTTATTCTTAATTAAAACCTTTATAGTAATTAGTCTCTATTATTTTAGCTAATATATTAAAAGGTTAAGTCTTTTAGTAATATCTTAAAATATCTTTTTTTTATTAATTAATATTATTTAGTATTCCTTAGTGCCTTTATTAAAGCTCTTTACCTTTAAAAGGAAATAATTAACTATATAGTCTTTAAAGTGTTAAACTTAAAAAACTATAAGTTTATATATATAACTTTTTATTTATAAAAATAGTTTATATAAAATTAATAAAACTTAATACTTTATAAAACTATTACTAATAGTAAGGATTTATATTTAAAAGTTATAATAAATAAAGCTAACCTTTTAATTGTAGTTTAAATAGTTATATTTATTAAAGTAATGCCCTTTTTTATTATAATAAAAGTAGTGTATAAAGCTTTACCTTTTATTACTATTAAAGGCATTTATTTAAATATTTTTAAATTCTTTAAAGTCCTTAATATATACTAAATTTTATAATAAGTAAGGCTATAAATAAAGCTCTTCTTTAAAGCACTTTAAAAAATTAAATAAATTATTTTAATTGGCTTTATATTTAGTAGTATTAAATAGTTTTAATAGTAGTTAAAAAGTGCCTCTCTTTAGCTTAATTCCTTATATTTAGCTTTTAAAAATATATACTTAAATAAAACTATTATTTATATTAGCTTAAAAAAGAAAAATATATATAAGTAAGCTATATACTTTAATAAATTAAAGGTATTATAAAAATACTATAACTATAACTATATAGTTAAAATAATTAAAGTTAGTTTTATTAAAAAGTTATTAAATTAATTAATTAATTTAAAGTTAAAAATATTAAAAAAAGTAAAATACATATACTAAATTAGCCTCTCTAATAGAGTGCCTTTTAGAAGGGTACTATAGTAGTAACTAAGCTTATATTAAGTAAGTTAATTAAAGTATACATAATAATTTATTATAGCTATATTTATTAAAAGCTATTTAAAAATAGAGGACCTCTTTATACCTTTTAATTAATTAATCTTTATTACATTAAAGGTCTTTTCTCTTTATAGCTACAGTAGCTTAATTCCTAACCGCATCCCTTCACACATTCTTTATAACCGCTTAGCCCGACAAATTAGCTTTTATAAATATAAAATAAAAGTAATATATTAAGTATTTAAATACTTATTTTACTTAAATAAAATATTATTTAATTATTTATAATAAATAAATAAAAGCTTATATAACATACTTAAAGTAGTTTAATAGCTTTACTACATTATTTATATTTATCTCTTTTAATAAAAATAATTAACTAAAGATTTAAAATTTTAGCTATTATAAAAAAGCTAGTAATATACTTTTTAATGAACCTTTACTATAGAAATATATTAGTTACTTAAACGTAAGCTATAAAAAGTAAATAAGCCTTAAAATAATATTTATATCCCCTTTATTAAAAACTTAAGGAGTTATTAAGGCCTTCTTTAGCTACTATATAAGCTTTATATAAGCCCTTTTCTTATAAAAAACCCCTTTACTCTTTAATTATATATAATATTATAAATAATATATTAAAATATACAGAAACAAAAACTCATTTACTTAATCCTTAAGTTTAAATTTATAACTAATATAATTATAATATAAGAACTATATATAATTAATAAATACCTTTTAAACCTTAGCTTTAAATTTTATAAATTTATAATTTAAAGTAATAAAATAGTTATTTACTTTTACTATTAATATAGGCTTAATTTATAATTAATATAGTTTAATATTAATTAATATATTATAACTCTTTATAATATTAATATATACTTTATTTACTTCTTTACCTATTATTATAATTAAATCATACCCTTTTATAACTTTATTTTAAAACTATTATAATATTATTATATCTTTATTAATAACTTTAATTAATATTACCTTCTTTAAAACTATTATAATTATATTTTACTTAAAAGTAATATACCTTTAAAGGTTAGTATTTAATAATAATTTAAACTTATAATACTTTTAAGTAAAATAATATAGTAAGCTTAAAATAAAAAAAAATACAATTAACTATATTTAATCCTTTATTAACCTTTAAACTTAATTTGTAAAAAAATAAAACTTTATTAAATTTAACTATATTTTATAGCTTATTTATATTATTATTTTTAATTACGTTTTTAAAACTACTATAATTAAATATCCCCTTTACTACTATAAATAACTATAAATAAATAAAATATTTATTATTATTAAAGCTATATAGTACTTTTACTTCATTTTTATTTTTACTACCTTTTAAACTCTTTATTATTTTAACTTCTTTATTATTTACTGTATAGTTAAACTTATTATCATAGCTAACTTTATTACTTTAAAAAGCTTTTATAATATATTAAAAATATAAATATAGTAAACCTTTAAAATTTATAAAGTTATTTATAATATAAAATATATTTAAAGGCTATAACAATATAATTAAACTAAATATAGTTAGTAAGCTACCTTTAATATAGCCTTTTCTTAAAAAGAAGTTATTTATAAAAAATAATATAGCTTTTAATACTAAGTATTAATAAATATTATTATAAATAAAAGTAACCTTTTGTGATGGATTCGAGCTAGTGGCTCGGATCCTAGATGTATAATAATATAGGGAGGGCTTATTAGCCTTATTAGGAAAGAATAGAGAATATATACTACTTATAAAGCCTTACTATACTTTTATTAAAACTGTTTTTAGTAAAGCTTTATTAGGACTTTATTAAGTAAGTATATAGAGATTTAAAAGTATATAAACTAATAGAAGGAAGAGAGAAATAAAGGACTTCCCTTCTCTTTATAGTTAATAATAACTCTATTAACGCTAGATTGTAGTAGCTATTTAGGCTAGTCCATAACACCTTTAAAAATTAAAATAATAAACTTAACTTTATAATAGCTTATTTTTTATAGATATTTAAATCTTAAATCTTTACTATAATAATAATAAAATATTATTAGCTATTACTTACTATAATAAAGTAAAAGCCTTCTTTAATTAATTTTTTTTTACTTTTTTTATTTATATAAATAATATCTTAGCTAAGTTGGATATTTCCAAGTAGGCGCCCATAGTCCAAACGATGCTGCATTAAGTGATACAGAAACTAATATTAGGCAGTAACATTACGCCTATTATAAACTTTCGCGATTTCGCCTACACTATAACAACGCTATAAAATTAACTTAAATTAACTTAAAAAGTAAATAAAAAGTTTTATTATATTTATTTACCTTTCTTTATAATAGTATATTAAGCTTAAAATATAAATATAGTAAGTAATATAATAATAATAAATATTAATATAGAAAACTATAGCTTTTTATAAAGTTACTATAATTTCTTTATTTATTATAGTAAGTTTATAGTAAGAAACTAAGTTAATACTATAGTTAATATAGCTTAAGACTAAGTATTAGTTTATTTATAATAAAAATATAATAAAATTATTAAGCTTATACTAACCTTTTTACTAAAAGAAGTTTAAAAGGTTATTTTATATATTATTAATATAGAAATAACGTAGGCTTAATATAAATAACTTACTAACCCTTAAGAATTAATTATAACTATTAACCTTAAAGTAATAATTAAAAAAGTAATTAAAAAGGCTATTTAGCTTAAAGCTATATTAGTTATAATATAAGCTAAAATTATAGCTAATAATGCTACCTTAATAACTAATAAGCTTATTTATTTAGCTATTTTTATAATAATATTGCTTTAAATTTATAAAGAGACTATTATTAAAGGTAATATAATTAATAAAATAATTAAATAATATAGCTTAAAAGATATTATTTATACTATTAATAAAGCTATATATAAGGATACTATAGTAGCTATAAAGTGTCTTTATAGTAATAATATAGTAGTTATCTTTAAGGATATAGCCTAACTTTATATTAAAAATATAAAATAAGTTTAAACTACCTTTAGCTTAAATATAATATTAAATTAATAAGTATTTAGTATTATTATTAAAGGATTCTCTATTTATTATATATATTAAATTATTAAAAAAGATATTCTTTATTACTTTATTTTTATTAATAATAATAGTATTACTAAAGTAATAGTATAAAAACTTTATAATACTATAATATAAGCCCCTTTTATTTTTAAAATTAAAGATATTAATATAGCTAATAAACTATACTATAAAGGGGTTATTTATAAAGCTAAAATATTTAAAGCTAAACTATATAATAAAGCTCTTTATTTATATTAATATTATTAATACTTTAAATTTAGCTATATTACTATATATTACACTATAACTCTATATTATAGCTATTATACTATTATTAAGTATACTTTTAAAACTAATTACTTAGCTATTTTAAATATAAAGTAAAAGTAATATATTAATTATATAAGTATTTACTTTACTTAATTAAAACACTGCTTAATTATTAATAATTACTAAATAAAAGCTTATATTATATACTTAAGCTAAATTAATAGCTTTATTACTTTATTTATATTAATCTCTATAAATATAAATAGCTAAATTAAAGTTTAAACCTATAGTTAATATAAATAAGTTAATAATACTTTTTTTAATAAAGCTTTACTTTAAAAGTAAAGTAAGCACCTCTAAGGTAGGTATAATTAATATTTAAGCTTTAATATAATATTTATACTCTCTTTATTAAAGCTTAAAAGCATTATTAAAGCCTTCTTTAGCTATTACTTTAGTATTAAGTTAACCACTTTATTATAAAAAACCCCTTTACCCTTTAATTAAATATAATATTATAAATAATATATTAAAATATATAAAAGAAAATATAACTTATTTACCTAGCTTTTAGGTTTTAATTTAAAATTAATATAGTAGTAATTTAAAAACTATATAGTATTAATAAAGACCTTTTAAATTTAAGCTTAGGTTTTTATTAATTTATAACTTAAAGTAAAAGAATAGCTAATTATATTTATTATTAATATAGCTTTAATTTATAAATAATATAGTTTAATATTAATTAATATATTATAACCTTTTATAATATTAATATTTACTTTATTTATTTTTTTACCTATTATTATAATTAAATAACTTCCCTTTATAACTTTTTTATAAAATTACTATAGTACTATTATATCTTTATTAATAACTTTAATTAATATTACTTTTTTTAAAATTAATATAACTATATATTACTTAATAGTAACTTAAATTTATTATACTTTAAAGTAAAATAATATAATAAATATAAAGTAAAAGAAATAATACTATTAATTATATTTAGTTCTTTATTAATCTTTAAATTTAATTTTTAAAAAAATTAAACCTTATTAAGTTTAATTATATTCTATAGCTTATTTATATTACTTTCTATAATTATAATTTTATAATTATTACTATTGAATAACCTTTATATTACTTTAAATAGCTTTAAATAAATAAAATATTTATTACTATAAAGGTAATATACTACTTTTACCTCTTTTTTATATTAATTATCTTTAATATTTTTTATTAAATTAATTTCTTTATTATATAGTTTATAATTAAACTTACTACTATTACTACCTTTTTTATATTAAAGAGCTTTTATAATATCTTTAAAATATAGCTATAGTAAACCTTTAAGATTTATAAAGCTATTTATAATATAAAATATACTTAAAGACTTTAATAATACTATTATATTAAAATAAGGTAATAAACTACTATTAATATAGCTTTAAATTAAGAATAAGTTATTTATAAGGAATAATATAGCTTTTAATACTATATAGTAATAAATATAATAGCTAAAAAAAGTAATCTTTAAAAACTAAAATAATAAACTTAACTTTATAGTAGTTTATTATTTAAAATTACTTAAGTTTTAACCCTTTATTATAATAATAATAATACACCTTTAACTACCTTTTACTATAATAAAATAAAGGTATTTTTTAATAAATTCTTTCTTGCTTTAATTACTTATATAAATAATATATTAACTAACTTTAGCCTTTAACTTAACTTTACTATATTTTTAAAGAAAGAATACTTTATAGCTTTAAAGATATATAATATAATTAAAGGATTAATTCATTAAAAAGCCTTTAAACTTAATAAGCTTTTAATAAAGTTCTTTAAAGCTTATAATAAACTATTTATTAGTGTTTTTTTAACTTACTTAATATATACTATTATATTAAATATTACTTAGCTTTATTTTAAAAGGCTAAAGTTATAATTCTTTATAAATTAAGAAAGTTACTTAAAAAAAGGAGGTATATTAATATATAGAGGTTAATCTCCCTTTTTAGTATTATAAATAAAGTTTTAAAAGTAGTAGTAGTAATATAAATTATTTATATAGTTAAGGAAAGTAATACTTTTTTAAAGCTTTAAATAAATAATTATATTAATTATTTTATAGAGGTAGCCTTCTTTATTTTAGTAAAAGCTATATATATAATATAATATTATAGTAATATTATATTACTTTGTTAGCTTAATATTTTAACTATCTTTAATATAATATATTATATAAAACTTATTTATATAATAATTTTTATTAAACTCTTTATATAAATAATATATTAAACTTAAGCCTTTACTATATTATATAAAGCTTACTTTATACTTAATAATTAAATAGTAGCTCTTTATATAGTATTTATAAAGGTTTTTTAAAGGTCCTTTATATTTTTAATTCTCTTTCTTTTTTATATTACTTTACTTTATATTAAACTTATAATAGTTAACTTTATATTAATACTTAGCTTTTTTAATAATATTAATATTTTAATATATAGCTATATAATAAAAAAGACTTAAGCTTAACTTAAAACTATTTAAGTAGTTTATTAAAAATAGTTTTATAAATTAAGCTTAAAGTTTTATTTATAAAAAATAAACTTATTTACTTTAATAAAAAAAAATAGTTAATAATAATATTAATTTAATTTAAAACTATAATAATTTAGTTAATATAGTTAACTTACTTTTTTAATATTTAAATTTATTATAAACTTCAATAAAAGGTTTATTAACTTAAGCTTACTATAAAACTAATATAATAATAACTTACTTTTACTATATTTTTTATATTTATTTAAAGGTATTTATTATATAAATTTAAACTTCTTTATATTTAAATTATTTAAAGCTTTATTAACTATAGTATAGGCTTATATTATACTTTAATTAAATATAAAAATATAGTTAAAGATATTACTAAAGCCTTTACTATAAAGTAAATTTAATACTTTTATACTATTATTAATATTTATAAAACTATACCATAGTTTTTAATTAAAATTAAAATAATAATCCCTTCTTTAAACCTATACTTTAACTATTCTATTTAATAATTTTATAATAAAATTAAAGTAAATAAAATAATTAATAAAATTTAAATAGCTTATACTTTAATAATAACCTATCTTTAATATAACACTTAATATAGAAAATAACTCTATATTAACTATATTTTACTTTTAATTTAGCCTTTATTAAACTTTACTATATTTTTTATATTTAAAATATTAAAATTAAACTAAAAAAAGTAATAGCTTTAAAAATAAACTTTAATAGCTTATTAATACTTAAATTAATACTTTATTATAATTAAATAAAACTTAAACTTTTATTTAAAGAAAAAGGTACTTTAACTTTATTATTACTTTATTAAGTTTAAATTATTAACTTTAATTTAGGTTTATATTAAAAAAATTAGCCTTAACTCCTTTTTTTACTTTTATTATATCTTTAATATAAATTTATTAATATACTACTATTAAAGTAACTATAAAGATATTTATTACTTTATTCTTTAATACTTTAAATATAACTACCTTTACTTTTTAAGATTTAAAATAAATTTAATTTAAAATTTAAAAAAGATTTATATTACTTTTAATTAACTTAGCTTTATATAATACTTAATAAAGTAGCTTTTTAAAACTAATTATTTTTTATATTATTAACTTACCTTTATTTTATAAAAGAAATAGTAATAAATAATAGTACCTTTTAGTCTTTAATATAAGCTTAAAGTAAGCCTTTTTATT
>SRPY01000104.1:0-63595 GCA_018360145.1 Claviceps africana
ATAGTATTTAGTATTTTAAATATAATAACTATATATTTAGTATTATATAAAATTAATATAAGATTTAAATAAGCTTTACTACTAATATATTTATATTAATAATATTTTATTAAAATAACTTTTAATATAGTATATATAGTAATAGTAGCTTTTTTATATTAATATATACTATATTAAATAATATTTTAAGGCCTTTTAAGGTTAGTTAATAATACTACTTTAATTAAAATAATATAAATAATACCTTTTAGCTCTATATATAGTATTTTTAAAATTATTATAGTGTAGTATACTTTAAATATAAATAATATATTTTAATAGAGAAAAGATATAGTATTTAATAATCTTTATTTAAAGAAAATAAGTAGTTTATTATTTAAGTATATTTAGTTTATTTTTAGTTATATAGAAGAAATAATTAAATTAAAAAAGATATATATTTAATTTTAAAGTATATACTTTAATATAAAAGTTATAATATCTTTAATATTTAAACTATTATTATTTATTAAAGAATTGTTTTTATTTTATATAAAATTATTATAAATAAATAGAAAATCTAAGAAGGTATTATTATCTATATTATTTAATATATTATTTAAAGATAAAGTTAATACTATTAAAAGATATAATAAAAGAGGTTATTAAAACTAATTTACTTAGCTTTATATTAAATTAATTTTAAATTAATTTTAAATAAAATTAAAATAGAATTAGCTATAAATATTTTATATATAGACTAAAAAAAAAATACTTTTAATATATATAGGCCTTAGGAAATAGATATAGGCCTTAAGAAATACTATAGCTAATTAAATTATAATATATAGCTCTACTAGTTTCCTAGGTTAACTGAGGTACGACACCCCGACCTAGCTGAGCTACTCGCAAAAACCCCAGCTGAGCTGTAGACTCCATTCTAAGCTGCCGCTGCTTCACGGGACGCCCCCAGCTCGGGCCCGAGAAGCCAGAAGCCCAGAGCTTTTGTCGATTTTCGACTCACGATGCTTGCTCCATCAGCCAACGGGAGCGCCGACCAACCCTAGACGCGTCGACATCGAGAACAACACCGCGAGACCATGTCGCAACCCAGCGCAATCTCATAACCCATCCTTCTCCCCACTCCACCCGTCGTCGTCGTCGTCGCCCGTCGTCGCCCGTCGTCGCCACCATGACCCGCCGGCGGTACAACATCGCCATGGTCAGCGACTTCTTCTTTCCACAACCAGGAGGCATCGAATCGCACATATACCAGCTCTCGAGCAAGCTCATTGACCGGGGCCACAAGGTCATCATCATCACGCACTCGCATGACGACAGAAAGGGTGTGCGATATCTCACCAACGGACTCAAGGTGTACCATGTGCCCTTTCTCGTCATCTACCGACAGGCCACATTCCCCACCGTCTTCTCCTTCTTCCCCATCCTCCGATACATCTTTATCAGAGAACGCATCGAGATCGTCCACGGCCATGGCAGCCTCAGCTGTCTTTGCCATGAAGGCATCCTGCACGCACGAACAATGGGGCTGAGGACCGTCTTTACGGACCACTCGCTCTTTGGATTTGCCGACGCCGCGAGCATCCTCACAAACAAGCTGCTCAAATTTATTCTCAGCGACGTGGATCATAGTATATGCGTGAGCCACACGTGGTAAGAAGGGCGCGCCCGCACCTCTTGCGTGTCCACCGACCCCCCCCCCCCCTTTTCTCCTTTCTTTTTTTGGGGGGGAGGGGGTGGTTTGTCCGTCGTGTAAGGCGACCAACTTCACCAACCGACGGCTAATAGTCTGCCATCAACAGCAAAGAGAACACGGTCCTTCGAGCCTCGCTCGACCCTCTCATGGTCTCCGTTATCCCCAACGCCGTCGTCGCCGAAAACTTTCGCCCACGCGATTACCCGTCGTCTCCGACCGCGACCTTTGCCCCCGATCCGTCTCCGCAACGTCTCGGGCCCAACGACATGATCACCATCGTCGTCATCTCGCGACTCTTCTACAACAAGGGAACGGACCTACTCATCGCCGCCATCCCCCGCATCCTCGAAACCCACCCCAACACCCGCTTCATCATAGCAGGCTCGGGGCCCAAGGCCATTGATCTCGAGCAAATGATTGAGCAAAATGTTCTCCAGGACCGCGTGGAGATGCTCGGCCCCGTGCGCCACGAGGACGTCCGCGACGTCATGATCCGCGGCCACATCTATCTGCATCCGTCCCTGACGGAAGCGTTTGGAACCGTCATTGTCGAGGCGGCCAGCTGCGGACTGTACGTCGTGTGCACCCAGGTCGGCGGCATCCCCGAAGTCCTCCCCTCGCACATGACGACGTTTGCCAAGCCCGAGGAGGACGACCTCGTCATGGCCACCTGCAAGGCCATCAGCGCCGTGCGCGCCGGAAAGGTCCGCACGGAAAAGTTCCACGAACAGGTCAAGAAGATGTACTCGTGGTCCAACGTGGCCATGCGCACCGAGCGCGTCTACGACGGCATCACGGGCACCATCAGCGAGGAGCAGTTCTACGGCTTCGACACGGGCGGCTACAACGGCAGCCGGACCCGTCACTTTGCCCTGATTGACCGCCTGAAGCGCTACTACGGATGCGGCATCTGGGCCGGCAAGCTCTTTTGCCTGTGCGTCGTCATCGACTATCTCTTCTTCCTGTTCCTGGAGTGGTGGTTCCCGCGCGAGAACATTGACATTTGTCCCGACTGGCCGAGGAAGGCGCTCCTGGATGACACGACCAAGAAGGGGGGAGGGAAGCAAGAGTAACCGCTCGAGTCTGTTGTTCCGCGTGTCATTTTTTTTTTTTCACTGCAGCGACACAATTATGTTGAGATAACTTTTTTTTTTCTTGAAAATACCCGTTGTAAATATGACGTAGACTCATAGCGTAGACGTGGAGCGGCATTGTAGGAGGCAACAATAGTAATGCTACGCCGCGCCGGCAGCGGACGAACCCGTCCTGATGTACAACAGCGGTCATGCTGAGTTGACACGACCCGTCTGCTCCGCATAGCACTTTGCACAGACGGCCATCATAAGAGGTCGCAGAGAAAAAGACAAGAGGCAGGGCGAACAGAAGACGTCAAGCCATGTTCCTCGATACGCTCATGCAGAAAAGACAAGAAGAAGGAATAAAAAAATAAACATCGATTGGTCAAGTACGCTCGTGTCGAAACATACAATCCCCGCTTTCCCCAGTCTTTGCGGCAAGGACGTGTCCGCTTACAGTCCAACCTGGGACAAAAGACACGACCACGTCTTTTTTTTTTTTTACCTTTTTTTTGCCCCTTCCTAACAGGTCCGTTGGCATACACTTACGCTCCGCACAACCTTGCAAAGAACCCCTAGTTTCTGGTGGCGATTCGCCTTCGTTTGACGACGCTGGCTGTCGTGTTGCCGTCGCCTGCTAGTTCGTCCTCGTCCTCGGCCGTATCGTCGGCCGGGGTGGCCACGCTGGCCTGCCGAGGACCACCCGACGCGGACGCAATCGACGCCGCGGGTGGCGGCGCTCCTCGTTCCTTTTCCGCGCTGCGCAGGTCGCCGAGCAGTTTCTCCACCTCGACAAACATGCTTCGCGTGTTCTTGACGATGCCGTTTTCGTCCAGGTGGTACCCCACCACTTCTTCCTCTTCGTCCTGGTTGCGCTTGAGGAAGGAGGGGCCCGGTCCGCGGTCCGGATCGGGGTTGTACATGATGGCGTTGCAGAACATGTGGACGAGCTCGCGTTCCAGTTGCGCCGAGTTGATGATGCCCCGCGGGGGGACGAGGTCTTCGGACATGGGCAGCCAGACGCTGGCGGTGCCGGGATCCCCTCCCCGGAGAGCGCTCGCTGCCTGGAGCGCCGCCTTGTTGCCTTGTTTGATGGCCGACCGGATCGATGTTATGTCCTGCGGCTGCAGCACAATCTGGCGGTAGTTGGGCGCGTCTCGTTCCCGCACACCCGTCGCGAACATGTTGGCGTCGCGGTGGCTGGAGATTTGGTCCAAAGCTGACGACGAGACCTTGGTGAAGCCGCGCGTCCACAAGACGTGCGTCGGAGGGCCCGACGGCGCGGGGGGAGGGGGAGGGGTTTCGTGGCGCTTGCGCTTGGCGTGTCTCGACGAGACACTCCCGGGAGTCGTCATGGTCGTTCGTCCGCCAAGGACGCTCTCGTCGGCCGTCGTATCACCCGTCTCCTCCATGTGGCGGGGAGTGACGACCTCGTGCTTGATCTTCGTAGTCGTAGCAGAGTGGGGGTTGTTGTGGTGGTGGTCCATGGACAGCTCATCAGCCTGTGAGGCGATCGACATGCTTCTTCTCGTCGTTGCACTGATGGACGGGGTAGTACTAGCTCCGCGTCCTCTATGCGTGCTTCGAGAAGCCCTCATCCTCGTCTTTGGCAAGACACCATCAGTTCTGATGACCCCATCCCTGGCGTTCCTGGCATCCTTGGCATCTCTCTTCATCCCCGTCCTAGACGTGTCGGATAATATGGAAGTGGCTCGGGGCGGTGGACTGACCGGCTCATAAGCCGGGCTCTCTGGCTCAGCCGTGATGGGCCGCGGGGTGGAAGGTGTCGAGTGCGACGCCCATTTTGTCCCAAATCCACGGGTAAGGGCAAGGGGGGTGGTAGCGCCTGGCGTTGACGGAGCAGCCGTGACAGGACTGGCCTTTTTTGTACTCGGCGTCGCGACATTTGCTGCTGCTGCTGCTGCTGCTGCTGCTGCCGCCGCCGCCGCCGCCTGGCGAATGATGTGCTCGGGAATGGCCGGTTTAGGCACTTGCGTATTGTATGGCGACGCACAAGGCTTGTCCCTTTGAACCGACAAAGGGGCTGGGGATCCCGCGGGAGAAGGTCGTGACTGTGCTGCTGGCTGTGCTGGCGTCCATTTTTGGGAAGGCGTAGTGGGAGCGACCGCACTTTTCTGCAGTATCTGCTGGGCGACTGCGACCGGTCGTGAGGAATGTTGCGCATGGAGTGGTTGTTGTTGAGCCGGAGGCTGGGGGATCGGTCGTACCGGAGGCGACACAGGGGTTGTAGATATGGGGCGAGGGTGTTGCTGACTCGGGACAACAGTCGTTCCGGTCGGTCGCACCGGAGTGGAATGTGACGGGCTCGGAGCTTGCTGGTCGGCGTTCTGAGGAGCCGCAAGGACGGGTTTTCCAGGAATGGCTCGGGTCGGCGTGGTGGTTAACAGCTGGGGGCTCCATTGTGGTTGACCTGGCCTTGAGCCTTCGCTGGAAGCGGCAGCAGCAGCGGCAGCGGATGGATGTATCTGGCCCGGAGTGCCGGGTGTTTGAGTCGTCGGATTGAGTTGATACGGCTTCTCCCACTTTAGACCTCCTCCGGCACCTGAGGGCCCCGGCGTGGGCGGCAGCGGCGCGGGCACAGGCGTAGCATCTCTCGGTTTGCTGGCGATGGCGATGGTTTCTGGACGAGGTGGGACCGACAGCCGTGGTGATTGCGACGCGGTCTGCAGAGCTACTCGAGATGCAGCCTGGGTCATGCCGGTCATGCCGACTGGCGCCTGGAGACCGGAACCCGCCGAGGTCTCGGGCTTCGGCGGGGGAGCCGGTCGTAGAGGAGCTGACGTAGACGGCAGGAGACTAGGCGGCGCAATCGTCGACTGTGTCGCAGGCTTCGCCAGTGGTTTCGGCGGATAGACGGGAGTCGTGGTGGGCGGAGGCGGTCTCTTGACGCCTCCACCAGTCTGGGCTGGTGCCGCCGTCGCCGCCGCCGCAGTTTGATGCAGACCCGTGGCAGACGGCAGCTGTCCAGAGACATTGTGCGGTGCCAGACCAGGTCTCCCATCTCGAGGCGCAAGCGACGTTGCGCCGTTGTTTTGTATGGCAGCAGCCTTGGCCAGTCGTTCCTTTTCGCTCTTTTCCAGCACCGTGATATCCCTCTGTATCAAGGAAAGCCGCCGCTCATCCTCCCTGATTTGTCTCACGACGCCATCCCGATACCTGGCGTAGAGCCGGTCCAGCAAGAGAGGCACTTTGTCGATATGGGCATACGCCTCCCGCAGGGACGGCAACGGCGGGCTACCGAGTTTTCTTTTCCGCGCGGCCGGCGAAGCCGAAGAAGCCGATGCATCCGCTGCCGCCGCCGTCGTCTCTGCCCTCCCCGTATCGCCGTGGACTTCGTCCCGCAACAACGCCAAGAACAATTGCTGCAACGCATCGGGGGCTAACCGCGCCGCATCGAACGACTTGTCGCTCCGGACGAGCGCATTGTTCCTCAGAGACTCGGAAATGCGAGCAAACGCTTCCGCGTCGAGACCTTGCGTCACCAGCGACTGGAAAAGGAACAGCGACTCGAGGGGCGTGTACGCGCCTGGATTGTTCATGCCCCGCGGTGCCCCTCGAACGTGATCGAGGGGACCTTGACGCGTCGCAAGGAGACGAGGCGACGCCAGGATTCTTCAGCCCACAATGCATTTTTGTCGACGCGGCAAAACGTTAGTGGTACTCGTACACCTCATAATGTCATGGTCCCTTCTGGTCGTCAACCCTTCCCCCCCTACGTCATGCACGGAATTGGAAATCAGGGGGGGGAAGGGAGGGAAACACAAAAAGAAAAGAAAAGAAAAGAAACGCGTACCGAGAGCCTTGGACAGCGATTGGGGAAGCTTTACAAGCAATCCTTTGTCAGCTTCACCGGATAAGCGCGATGATTGAGGCAGTGTTCGCCGAGCCCTCTATTGACTGGATTTTGAGGTCTTCTTTTTTTCCCCTTCTTTTCGTCCGCAATCGTATGTTTCAAGGTCACGTGACTTGTATTTGTTGCGGCGGCGTGTTTGGATGAGGAAAAGAGTGTACAAGTGGCGTTTACGCACAAGCAAGAAGCTGCGCGATAGCGGGAGGCTGAAGCATGAAAGTCACGTGATGACTAGAGGAACGCCGCAGATCCCAGCATCGTGACTGGCGCTATATACGCAGGTGATATCTGATCACGACAAAAAAAAAAGGATAGCAAGCGGTTTAACATGTTAGAGTTGGAATGACGTCTATAAGCGTCAAAGACTCGTGACAGGTGTGCGAGCAAGTATTTGACCAAGGACAAACAACAACCTTTCTTTCATCAGTAAGTACCGTTTCTTTCTTCGCTGGGCTGCTAAACCTATGCCAAGCGTAAGAAATGCTAGAGCCATATAACGCCAATCCCATTGGTATCAGATCATAAGAAAGTGATGATGAAAAGCTGTTCCTTGCTCCGTCCTCATATCGAGCTTCCCAGAGCTGTTTCTTCCTCTTCTCTTTCGAGAACCAACCCCCACCTCCCGCCCTCGCGCCCGTTCACAAAAACAGGAAAAAGGAAAAAGGAAAAAGGAAAAAGGAAAAAAAAAACCATAAACGCCCAGTCCCAATGTTCAATGACGAGAATCTTGAGGCGAGCAGGCGGTCGCTTGCCTCCCCCGGAATCACAAAACAAATGGGGAAAAATGGAAAACACGAGGAGCTAAAAAGACACAAAATGTAAATGAATGTCATGGAGACGATGAGCTTGTTGTGCCATCCGCGCTGCGAGGCCGATCATCGGTTTGCATCTCCATTTCCTGGTCCTTGTGAAGCTGGGTCGTAAGTCGTAGCTTCTCATCCAATAATGTCACCAGACGTTCCGAGTATTGATCTAGGAGTCCGCTGAGGACAGTTTCATTCATGGCCTTGCTACGGATGGCGCGGTCACCCAGAGCTGCAGCCGTGAGACGGAGCTCCTGATCCAACTCGGTCAATACCTCGGCCGTGACAGGTTCGGAAGACGAGAGTTTTTTTCGGTATGCTCGCAACGTGCGGCAAGCTTGTTCCGTTGCCATGTTTAGCGAGCCGAACCCACGCAAGTTGGAGGATGAAGTCTTTCTTTTCGCGCTGGCAGTAGTGGTGGTGGTTGTAGTACTTGTAGTAGACACAGCCGACACGGACGGCGTCCTCCCTCTAGTGACTTTCGTCTTGGGGCTTGCCGGTGGGCTATCACTCCTGTTGGCTTCAGAGGGTCGTCTCCGAGATGGTGTGTCCTCGTTTACGACACCATCACTAGGGCTGTTGGTCAAGTTTCCAATCGGAAATCGATTCGAGGCAGGCACTGCTCCGACCGTCATGCGCGACGCTCGACGGCGTAGGACACGGGGTGGCGAGCGACGACCGGCCGGTGATGAGGATGGGCGCTGGAATTCAGCCAGTTCGGCTTTGGAGAGTACCCTCCGTAGGGGCGGCCTGCCGTTTGTGGTAAACTCCTTCACCGGCGATGGATCCCTACTCATCGACCTCGGTGACGTGTCATCCAAGTCCAGAGCCCAGATCATGATTGTTCCATCCGAACCGACGCTGACCACTTTTTTGCTCCCGTCTTCGTCCTCAACAAAGGACACACCATTGATGGCTTCCGTGTGACCCCACTCTCTGTCCAGAAAGGTGCCGGTACTGGCATCGTACAGTCGAATGGACTTGTCCGTGTTGGATGAACCGAGGAGAAATTCAAACTCCTTGTGAGAGAGCCATTGACCGACAAACAACGAGTCCAGCACAGCAGTTTCAACACCGCCCTCGTCCGTGCATTTGAAGCAGCACATCTGCCTCCCTGTTGTCAAGTCAAACTGGCACACCGACCGGTCAAGAAGAGAGACAAATATGGTGCGGTTGTCCGGGCCCATTGCCATGGACGCCGGCGACGCCTTAAGAGAAATGATCTTGGACAGAACGGCGGCGATCACGTCCGGTTCGCCTTGGCGAGAAACAATGTCGTGGATCTGCAGGGTGCGGTCCAGAGAGCAGGTGATGATTTTGTCGTCGGTTGGGATGAGTACCTGGGCAACCTTGGCTGTAAACTCCAGCGTTTGAAAGTGTTCAATTTTACCCTTGGAGTCTCGGTGGAACAGCTGTGCTGTCCGATCTCTTCCACAGCATGCCATGAGAAATTTGGAGTCTTCGTCGTAGACACTGATGCAGAGGCAATGTCCGTTGTGCGCCTTGATGTCCAGCAGACAATCTCGGGAGTCCACATCAACAACCCTCACAACTCCCTGCCGGTCGGCCGAAATCACGAGTTTCCCGCTCCTTGTTACGCGCGCACTAGTTAGCTGGTTCGCTTCGGACGAATCCCAGGGAGCTTCCGCCTGTTCGACGGGAATGCAGAACGAGTGCTTGATTTGTCCGTCCAGGTCCCAAAACGTGATGTTGCCGGAGGCTGACCAGGTCACGAACGCAGCATTGGCCTTGTTTGGCCGGTAAAGAGAGTGGACACCGATAATCGGCTCCCCGTGACCGGGTATGGGAATATGGGCCAGAGCCTCAGGCCACTGCCCAGGCAAGTAATCAGAGTCCCAAACGTCAATGGACTGCTTCGAGTCAATGGTCACCAGTTTGTCGGCCAAGAAGCCAAGAGCGAGAATGCCGGCAGATGCCTGGCTCGTGGTCAAGATGCTGGTTGCACGGCCGTCCATGACACCGTCAACGTCCAACGTGGAGAATTGACCGTCTCTGCCCCCCACGTAAGCGACGTCGTGACGGATCATGATGGTCGTGATGCAATAGTCTAAATTTAGAACACTCGTCAATTTCATCTGCCTCTCGTCGTCGTCGAGGATACACACATCGCCAGCTTCGGTACAGAGAATGAGTCGTTTGCCATCGACAGCGGCACAGCTGAAGGTAGCCTCCAGCAAATTGCCCAAAAGCATATTCCGACCTGGCAAGGTTTTTTGTGCTGTTGTGGCGGGAGGAGTTCCATCGCCCGGTAACTTGTTGGATCTTGTTGGTGACGGAGACGAACCATCATCGATCTTCCATAACTTGACATGCCTCACACCGAGCGTGATCAGACTATTGTCCATCCAGACCATGTCTCGGATGTTAGAAGTGCATCGGTTCTGCTGAAAAAGCTTGGCAGCTCCCGTGCGCGGATCGATCTTCCAAACAAAAAGGTAGCCGTCGTTGGCAGCACCTAACGAGGCGAGGTATCTGGAGTCTGGGGACCAAGCGACGGCCGTCACACCGAATGCATGCTCACTGATGGACACGAGGGGCGTGTCCGAGGAAGCATCCAAGAGGTTAAAGATGAGCACTCGCGGTGCGTAGCCCGTCTCGCCGACGGCCAAGTATCTGCCATCCGGGCTGAAAGCCAAACATGTAGCAGCTTTGATTCTCTCTCGGCTTGTCCATGTCTTGGACCCCGTGGGCGTGTCCAGCCACTCCAGCGAGCTGTAGGGAGTATCGCGGTGACTCGGAGCCACCCGATTGCGGCTATCGTTGGCCTTGGGCGTCGTCGTAATCGGCGTCGAGGCGGTGTTCTGAGAGGACGAGACGGAATACACGGGCACGGCGGTAGGACGGGCTCTGTAGAAACGCTGAGAATAGAGATGGTCCTCAACATCGACCACGATGGCGGCTCCGCCCGCGATGTAGGCAAACGAGGAATTTAACGTGTCAAAGCCGACCGGTGAGCGGCAGGTAGTGCCCACAACTCTCTTGAGAGACAGCCGCGACTCTTGCACGGGGCGCCCACGCGTAAGAGATCTCGAAGGGCGACTCAAAAATGGCGAGTTGGACGGCGTGAGCTTCAGCCGGCTGTTGGTGGGCGTAACGATCGCAGCCATTTCATGGCCATTGACCCTCTGACAAGAGTCACACACGGAGCTTGGCGGTAGCTATGGGAGAGACCAGTTTTTCGCATCGGATGCGGTCCTACCGTTGACCGTTTGTGGCGGAAAGAAGCAAGCTGAAGCGCGGCAGCGGAGAGGGAAGTCGACGGGCCAATGAAATCCTAGGCTTTAAAAAATGGGGGGAAAAAGAAAGAAAGAAAGAAGGAAGGAAGGAAGGAAGGAGACGAAGACGAAGAAACTATCGGAAGGGCTGTTGAGAAATGCAGAAACGGCAGTATGTGAGACGTGAGACGTGAGCTGTTGCAGGCAAAACGGCGATGGCATGCGGAGGTTGGAGACGATGAATCATGAGGCAGCGCTGCGGTGTAAGTCGGCAATGTCTTGCGTGATCCGACGCGAGCGAGCGGGAGCGCAAAGAGCGTATGTGCGACGAGGGAAGGCAGGCTGGGAAGGTGCTGCAGAGGTTCCTTCCCGCACTCTCCAGTATGTTTGTGTGTGTCAGAGCAGGAGCAGGAGCAGGAGCAGGAGCAGGAGCAACAGCAACAGCAAGCGCAACAGCAAGAGCAACAGCCAGAGCAAAAACCCCAAGACCAAAAACAAAGACCGAGACCAAAGACCAAGATCAAGCTGGCCCAACCCGCCCAGACGGGACAGCTCAATGGAATGCAAACACAAACGAACGAGGGGCCGCACCACCGTGAAGCTGCTGAAGCTGCCGAGATGCGGTAGGCATGCAAAGACGGAGATACCAGAGAGGGTGTTGAGGAGAAGAAGGAAAAAAAAAACACAGCAAGGACCCTCCCTGCCTTGCCACTCCAGCATGGACCAGACCGGATGGATTTTTTTCCTGTCGGCGCGTCTGCGCGCGTGCGTGATGACGGATGGCTGGCCGGCCCGTTCACCCGCGCACCGGCCACGCCCAGCGATGCCCTCCCAGCCACCACGAAGCTCGAAGCTCTCAGCTCCCAGCTTGTCAAAGTGATGCGCAACCAACCCGCTCGTCTGGCAGAATCACCAAGCCCGGTTCCCGGGACCCCCGGTCGGCCCCGCCTTTTCTACCCTGCCCTCCTCTCTGGTTGGCTGTCTGGAGGCCCCGTTCCTGTTGCCGGGGCACCGAGCCGAGATTGGGAGACGCCGGACGCCTGGGAAGTTGCGACACCACCGGGTTGCCTTTTGGACGTGGAGATTGTGACTGAATCATCCCCTCTCGCCCTTCCAACCTTCCAAAGGCCAACAACCAAGGAGGCGCCTAAAAAAAGAGAAAGGAAGAAAAAGACAAAAGAAAAAAAAAAAAAGGTACAAACACCTCGGTCAAACACCAAAATGGAACCTAAGTACCTACTCGGCTCCCCCATGAGTCTCGTCACCATCTTGTCCCCCGCCAACAACGACCAATAGCCTCTCAGAGTTTAGTTATTAGTTAAATAATAATGTCCATGACATGGAACCACAAAGACGATGGGAAAGAAAAGAAGAAACTTCACCAACAAAACTTACACTGTGCGACTGCAAGAGTTCCGTCATTTTAACCATAAAGTCCCACAACTAAGATGAGGGATGCCATCCAGGGGCACCCCTGGCTCAAGTCACAAGTCGTTTTCTTCAGGGGCAAGGCGGGGCATGAGATGGATGGGGAGGGGGGTAGGGATGTTCGACCGTAGGCAGTATCTCGGCGCGGCATGCTATTGTTTGCTGCTTGCCGTAGTTCTTCTTGCTAGGTAGACAGGCTGGCTAGTTGTCAATGATACTATTTCTGAGACAGGGACGACGTCAGTGACGGCGAGATGCACGACTAACGACGTTGTAGATTGTTTCGAGATTGGATGCTCATCCGCCGTGGGCAATGAGCAGCTACCTAGGCTTCCGTTATGCGCCACCCTCTTATCCAAAACATGTAGCTTTCCATCAAGATATCCCCAAAAGCATGGTAAAAATGAAGATGAAAAAGAAGCAAGAAGTAAGAAGTAACAAGAAGAAGAAGAAGAAGAAGAAGAAGAAGATAACGCCCCCATTTGTACAAACCTACACCAGCAAGCCCTGCTCGGAAGCTTCGTCTCTTTCAAGCCGCTCGAGGCCATTGCCCACGGCGCCATAGACCCGTAGCGGCACACAAACGTCAAAGCTTTCGCAGGCCAGATTCTCCATCGCCACGAGCACCAGGCCGCCCTTGTCGTCCTGAGAAAGCTGCTCCAGCAGCGGATGGGGAGCCTGCAGCTCATTCGAAGCCGGTCCGTCGCTCACCACCTCATACGGAACCACGAATTCGATCCGGATCTTCCACTCCAGGCTGATGCTGCTCGTCACAAACTCGGGTGTGGCGGATATCGGTATCGTTGGTGCGAAGACGACTCGGCGCGAGTACATGGCAGCCTCCGACGACGCAACGTAGACCTTGCGCGTGACGCGCTGAAGGCTTGATGCCGAGCGGACGGCCAAGGAGGCGTCTACCTTTTCCGACGTCTCCAACGTGACGTGTACCGCGTAGCAGGGCACGTCGGCGCCGGAAAAGTCGACGGCCATGGTCACGATTTCGCCCAGTCGATAGGCTGGTCTGGTCAGCATGACCACGCCGACGCGCTGTCCGTTTCGGGCGATTTCAAATCGGTTGGCGCTTTGTTGTCCATTACTGGCCATGTTGCTCCTCATTATCGCCAAGTGAATCGCCTCCTTGGCCGTCGTGATGTGCTCGTGCGTTGAGCTCTGCCGCTCATTGTGCGTCTGAGTCGGGGAGAGCAACGCCCCGGCCGCAGATCCCTGTGGCCTTGACGCGAGCTCATCGACGTAGCTGAGAAAATCATTCATGGTTGCCGGTAGACCGAATGATGATCTCGGTTTATGCACCTTGGCGTGCTTCTCGAGGCTCTTGACGACTGCCGTGTCTCGTAATAGGATGTACGGATTCATAAGATCATGTCCGAGAATCTCACCATGACTGTTCACGCTACCCAGGACCCTGAACGGGACCTCCACCGACCGCACCTGCTGTTCCTTGGAACCCCCAGCCCGTTGCGTTCCTATGACGAGGCTGTATGAAATCTTGATTGTTCTGCCCTTGTGGGTGGGGGGTAGTCCTCTGGGCAAGCAAAAGCTGTATTCGTAGGATTGACTCTCTCCCGAAGCCAGCTGCAAATCCACGAAAAGAATAGACTGAGGTGTGCTGAGGAGTGGGATGGATTTCGAGTTGGCCGCGCCGCGTATCTCCTTTATCGTGCTCAGTTCTCCGCCGCCGAGAAAATCGCCCAGAGAATTACTGATGCTGCCCCAACCGAGTCCTCTGAGGAGACCGGAATCTCGCTTCGTCGGCTCCAGGCCAATCACGCCTCCTCCCCGACCTCCCACAGCTCCCTTTTGTTTGACTTGCTCGAAGGGACCGAGACTGACCAGGGAGCCGTCCAGTGTAAAGCTTCCTTGGATTTGAGCATATCCCATCATCAACGATTCGGGCGTCTTCCGTTGCTGCGCCGCCTTTCCAGAAGTACGTCGGAAATGTGGCGGTCGCCCACCGCCTCGTGCTGGAGGTTGAGTCACGTATTCCGAGATCAACGTTTCCGACGAGTTGTTGCTTACTGTGTAGAATTCACTACTACTCCGTGGCGTGCCCCCCGGAATCGTGTTGCTGGCTAATATTCGAGCAGCCGGACGCTCGACCGCACTAAGTGGCTGCTCTTTACATCGTACAGCCAAGTTGTGGTTGTTACTGAACAGTCGGCTTGTCGTGGGACTGAGAAGACCACCTGTGCTTGTGGTCTTCGAGCTCCCGTCCTCGTCGTTCTCGGATGGCGGCGCTGCGGGAAAGCGGAACTCTGGCATTTGCTGTGCCGCGGTCGTCTTGGGTGATCTTTTCTGGCTAGTCAAACGCGGAGTACACGGTGCTGTCGAAGAAGCAGGGAATCGGTCGAAACGGTCTGAAGGGGAGGATGCATTAAGCAAGGATGGGCCGATGTTTTGACTGAGAAAGGGTGCTTGCGCAAATGTGAGCACAAGCGAACCGACGCGGGCATAGACAGGCTTCCGTCTACTCACCCGATTGAAGCCCGGGGCCGGGGTTCGTCAAGCGTTGGGCTGGGAGCTGCAAGCTCGCGGCGCGGGTATGGCCGTGCTGAGGCCGTTGGGACTGGGACCTCGACGGCGATTTGTTGCGATGTGCGTGTTCCTCGGCCGTCCCCGTCGCTCCAATGGAGACAATGGACAACGACCGCCTGTGGTTATGGCCCGGTCGCCAATCGGTGCCAATGCCAGCAGTTTGCGGCCATTGAATCGAGCCGGACCGGCTGTGCGAGGATGTTGTCGAGACGCTGAGAGAAAGAGCCGACCTGCGATGGCCTCTCGTCGCCGTTGTCGAAGGCGGTGACGTGACGCCAATGTTTCCTCTGCCCGCGCGGGCTTGCAACGGCACGGCCAACCGCTGACGTTCTCCCTGCGGCTTGGACTGCTGGAGCGGCGACGATTCTTGTTCTCGGGCTTGGTTCGCCGTCGCGGCCACGTTCTTGAAGGTCACTGTGCACCGCACCTCCTCGCCGGCGAAGACGGTCTGGTCGTGCCATTGGACGAAGACGCGGATGTTGCTCTGCAAGTCAGGAGCCATGGTGGAGATGGCGAGAAGACGAGCCGCTCAATGTGGCCGACGAGTGTGCAAATGACCAGGTGGTGGCAGGCGCAGCATCAGCATTTCCGCTTGGATGGTTCCGGTGAGACGCGGACGAAGGTTGCCAGACGGTGCTCAAGTGATCTGGTAGCTCCGAGGCGGTACATGGAGCAGCCAGGTCGGTAGGTGCACGCGCATGTACCCGCCAAACGTCATGACGGCCGGCCGTCTGCATGAGGTTTGGTCCGGCGGAGCGGAGCTTCCTGTGACTGACTTCAATGCTGGCGAACCAGTCTGGTCTCGGTTTGGTCACCGACTCCACAGCGCCACTCATCTGTCAAAACAATGGAAGTTACCAAGTACCTACGTAAAGTGTGGTCCTAGGCTCTACTACCATGTCCTTGGTTTTTGATCAAATCCCAATCCGCCGTCTCTCTTGCGTGCGATTGCATCAGACAAAAAAAGATGAAGAAAAAACACACAATGTCCTAAACTTCAACGTCCTAAACTTGTCCACTCAGGTCAAGTCTACAGCATCACATCCGTTCTCTAATTTCAGCACTTTGACCTTACCATGCCCAGATACTTCGATGATTTCAACATCATCATCATCATCGCCCCCCGTGTGATCAATGGTCCGCTTGCGTTCCACGGATGCTTTATCTTCCTAAGACCATCAAGTCAGAGAATGAAGGTCTGGTGGTATACTTTCGTAATCGCTGTACCGTTTTGCATACCGTTTTAACTAGCTGCTCTCTTTTCTCTCGCAAAAGCTTTTCAGCCAAGGATCGGACTTCGTCATCTGTCATAGATAGGACTTGATCCGAAATGGGTGAGCCCGGCGGTACAATCATTTCTCTTTTCAGTGTGCCTAAGAAACGTGAGCGTTAACAAATGAGATCCCCGCCCTCCTCCTACTCCTTCTTTTTTTTGTAATTTGAGAGGTGGACATACTGATAGAGCGGTAGCGAAATATATATTTGGCAAAGGGTTTTACATCGCGCATATCACAGCCGAGAGGCGGACAAACAGAATCGCCCTTGGTGAATCTGTGTGGTTCAGTCTAAGGTCTAGGGCATTTGGCATCGGTGACATACGTAGTACCATGTGACAATTCTTTGCCTTTCAATGATTTCTCAGCTATGTTGAACGTCGTGCCTTGATTCGTCTGTCGGCTAAGACGTACAAACTTGTATCTTGTTATAACGCAGGTGGAAACCTCAAGTTCAATTGTTCCTAGACGGGCAACGATTTTGTCATCCCTTTCAATTCTCGTCTGAGAACTCTCCTCGACTAGGCATTATGAAACGTCAACCCCCGGGCAACTCTGATAGGGTAAGAGCGGACATTTCACAGAGTAGACCCACCAGTTGTCACCGGCGAAAAAGTCAGCTTCTCCGTCATCAAACTCTGCGATGTGGCTGACCGGGCCGACAGGACGTATGACCCGACGAACGAGCACTGGTAAGGCTGTCGGAAAGGCTCGAGGATATATGCGCCAAGATTGCGCCCGTCAACCGTCAGAAGACAGCGTAGACTCCAGGGAAATGAAGAGAAGAAGTCGGGGGCAACAGAGACCTCGACCGTGTAGTTCTGACCAGATTGCGATTCAACGTAGCACTCGTGAGTGCACACAGTAGCATCACGATGAGCCGCAGCGTGGCCGCCATGTCCATCAGGTAGAGGGTACTCCTTGGCTGGTCTGCCATTGACGTGCACGCTGACATTGATCTGGGGAAATTGACTAAGAACAGCCATGAATATCGTGCCAGGAGGCCTGCAGTCGATCCTCGAGTTCTTGGGCGAAACGGAGAGGCGAATGTTGAATCAGCGTCTGGACTATGGGATTCTGGTGCAAGCTAGCAGCCACCTCCAAGAAAAAAATGGAAAGGCGTGGCAGCTGTCAGCGGAAAGCGGGGTACGCTGTAGCCTGAATGGGTTAGTGAGCACATTACAGTGGGTAGCACCATGTTTTTGGACCCGCAGAGGTATCGCGATCGATTTTTCCTGATTTTATCCGGTTATTAAATTAAAAGGAAAGAAATATAAGAATATAGTATTAGTAATACCTTAAATAAAGCGTTTTATTGTTATTTTTTTAATTATTAATATTATTACGCGTTATTTATGTATAAACCGCGTTCACCGGCTAAATGGGTAAAATCATCGCGCTACCTCTGGCGGTCCAAAAACCATTGTACATGTAAACACATGCAGTGTTGGTCTTGTGGCCGAGACCCCGCCCACTGCCCATGCACCGCCTGTCGTCCTGTGCTACAAGGTGCTACAAGTTGTGGTGCGAGCGAGAGACAGCGCGCGAAAAAGAAGTGGGGCCGCTCCACCGATGGCTGGCTGCCAGATAGGACGGTGGTATCGAGCAAAGCGGCAGCGCACATCTTCTACAGGATGTGCGTCCTTTTTTTGGTCCAACGGCCAGTTGGATGAATTAAGTACTCACTTGCCTCTATATTACCTACCTAGGTAGGTAGCAGGTACCTACATGATGCTTTCATTTTGAGGTTTCACATGTAGAAAAGGTTAGGCCATGTTGCACTACTGTTTTCCGTTTTCCATGGAAACCAGCCAGTAACGCTCGGGATTCTGCAGCAAGCTCTTTCACCAATCATGTCACAATTGCCCCCTCCTTTCCTGCCGGGTCCCAAAAGCCCCACCACCAGACAAATCTTGGCCAGCACTGGCCGCTTGGATGCGGGGAACGTGTTTGCTTAAGCGGCACATGTGTTCGCTGCACCCAGAAGCCAGAGAAACAATAGTTTTGGTGGTAGGTTTGCTATTGCCGCAGCGTGGCAAGTTTGCCAGACTCGTGTCATAGTTGAGGCGAGGCGTGACCAATAGCTGTGCGTCTTGACTAGCAAATTCCATGGCACGTTCCCGATTTGATTCTTTGGCAGGCCAGTTGCCGCGGCCACGCCCCGCCCTAGGCGCAGTTTACGTCCGGTCTGATCGACAAATGGCTCGAGACGGACCGCCTGGCGCGGGGTCCTGCCGGTGACAGCTACTGACTTCACGACATTCATCACAGCCACCAAGCGCCACCGGGCCGAGACCATCCAAGGAGAGCTGAGTGGGAAGGCGACACCCAATATTCCGCCACCCCGCATCAAGTCAGAACTCGGCAAAGTAAAAGTACCTACTTGTTAAGTACCTAGGTACCCTACCTACCTAAGTACCTACTTAACTTTAAGTGAGTTAGGTACCCTTGGTAGGTGAGCAAGTGGTAGGTAAGTACCTAGGTAGGTAGGTAGGTGTAAGTAGGAGGTAGGTAGGTCAAGTAAAGTATAAGAACACTTCAAGACCCGCCCCATCGCCGCCGAGGTCGGAATGCCCTCGATTCCCCTCTCGTTGCATCCATCGCTTGTTGGTCAAATCTCTCAATCACCATATTGTTGTCGACCTGAACTTGGATCCCTCGCCACGAGCACGAGGTGGTAATACCATAGACCGCCAACATCGATTCACACAGAATCTTCCCACCATGTCCCTAACAGTCGAGCTCAAGACACCCATTACGGGTGCTTATCAGCAGCCCATCGGTCTGTGAGTTTTTCCAAGACGCTGGTCCAGTCTGATTCCTTCTTGGGAGACGCAAATCTCTCCGTGCGCCATTTCATGGTTTTGGCTGTTCGCTAACTTGTCCCCTCCCCCCCAGCTTCATCAACAACGAATGGGTTGAGGGTGTGGAAAAGAAGAAATTCGAGGTTATCAACCCCACCACCGAGGAAGTTATCACGTCAGTGTGCGAAGCCACGGAGAAGGATGTTGATATTGCCGTCGCTGCCGCTCGAAAAGCGTTTGAGACCACATGGAAAGAGGTTACTCCGCAAGAGCGATCTCAAATGCTGATCAGGCTGGCCGATATCGTTGACAAGAACCTTGAGCTCCTTGCTGCTGTTGAGTCGCTCGACAATGGCAAGTCTATTTCCATGGCCAAGGCCGATGTCGGATCCGTCGCTGGTTGTATTAGATACTACGGTGGATGGGCCGACAAGATTGAGGGTAAGACGATTGATATCGCTCCTGATATGTTCCACTATACTCGGGCCGAGCCGGTAAGTTTGTAGTTGTATCTCGCTGTTTTGAGAAGTGCAATTTTGCGCCGACGCAGCATCTGATTATGTTAATTCACGGAAGAAGTAATGACAAAAAATATAGATTGGTGTTTGCGGTCAAATAATTCCCTGGAATTTTCCTCTTCTCATGCTTGCCTGGAAGATTGGCCCTGCTTTGGCCACTGGCAATACCATCATCATGAAGACTGCCGAGCAAACGCCCTTGTCCGGTCTCGTCTTCGCCAACCTTGTTAAGGAAGCCGGTTTTCCGCCTGGTGTTTTCAATCTCATCTCTGGGTTCGGCAAGGTTGCTGGTGCTGCCATCTCCAGTCACATGGGCATTGACAAGGTCGCTTTCACGGGCTCCACTGTTGTTGGACGTGCCATCATGAAGGCTGCTGCAGAGTCCAACTTGAAGAAGGTCACCCTTGAGCTTGGTGGGAAATCTCCAAACATTGTCTTCAACGATGCCGACATCGAGCAGGCCATTTCGTGGGTCAATTTCGGTATTTACTTCAACCACGGGCAATGCTGCTGCGCCGGTACCCGCATCTTTGTTCAGGAGGGTATCTACGACGAGTTCCTGGAGGCTTTCAAGAAGCGCGCACAACGGAACAAGGTCGGCGACCCCTTTGCTGAGGATACCTTCCAAGGCCCTCAGGTCAGTCAACTTCAGTATGACCGCATCATGAGCTATATCCAGTCGGGCAAGGACGAAGGTGCCACTGTTGAAGTTGGCGGGGAGCGCCACGGCGACAAGGGATATTTCATCCAACCGACCATCTTCAGCAACGTACGATCGGACATGAAGATTATGCAAGAAGAAATTTTTGGCCCTGTGTGCGCCATCTCCAAGTTCAAGGACGAGGAAGAAGTGATCCGATTGAGTAACGAGACCAAGTACGGTCTTGCTGCTGCGATTCACACCAAGGAGCTCAACACGACGATTCGCGTCTCCAACGCGCTGAAGGCTGGAACCGTCTGGGTCAACTGTAAGTGCTGGTCTCCTTCTCTCGAATGATGCGCGGATTTTGGTTCACTAACTTTGAAACCTTTTTCTTTCTTATTCTTCTTTCCCCTTAAACCGCAGGCTATAACATGCTTTCACACCAACTGTACGTGGAATGGTCCTTGTCTCCGGCCGCCCCTCTTGGCTGGACGGCGCGCCAGACATGCATACTGACACATAGATGACAGGCCTTTTGGCGGTTTTAAGGAGTCGGGTATCGGTCGCGAGCTTGGCGAGGCAGCATTGGCCAACTATACCCAGAGCAAGAGCGTTGCTATACGATTGAGTGGACATATTTTTTAAGAGTTGGTTGGTAATAATTGTGGAAAGAAAGATGGATTGCAAAGCATGAGGGGCAAGATGATGTTGACAACCATGAGAATGTAACGACTATGATTGATGCATCAAGCTCGAATGCCAGCACGAGAGTGCGGAAGATGTAGTTATGAGCTGCCAAATCGATTGAGCACAAGGTCTTGAGATGAAGATGAAAAGATGGCCATGATCTCTGCTTATGTGCTGACTGAGGTGTTTGATTGTATTGGGCCACGGATGAGTTATCTCGAACCGAGACAGTGAGACACAGGTGATTAGGAAACTCTTTACACCAAAGTTTTATGGCAAAATGTTGGGCATTCCCTGGACTTGGTGTATATACAATGTAGGTAGCCAAGCAATTGTACTGTGCGTGCATTGACAGGATGAAGATGGGGCGTGCTGGGTCGTCCAGACTCCAACTCGAGTCACCGATACCTGCGCGGCGGTCTGCATGACGGGCTTCGTAGCGAGGTGGCAGTATGCGGACTCGGAGGACGTAGACACACGAGTCGAGAGAAAGGCTGGTGCCCATCTCGTTCCGTCGGGGAGGGCGGGATTTCGTATTTCTCGTTGCCGGATTGAGGAGTGCGGTGCTCGTCGGGGAAGTGGCAGGGCGGTGCGCGGAGAAACCTCCGGTGGGGACTTTTCACGGTGGCCCCCCTTCTTCGGACGACATGTTGCGTTGGAGGTGGACGGCGTAGGGTTTGGATGGCGGGCAAAACTGCCGAGATGCCAATAGAGGCCATTTTGCCGCTTGGATGCAGCGCGGGCCGTGGGCCGTGGTAGCAGGCAGACGAAGAGGACGAATGAGAAAAGAAAAAAGGAAATGAACACATAAACTATAAAATGAAAATGAAATGAAAATGAAATAAAAAGAATAACATGGTCGCAATGGAAAAACGGAAAATCTGCCCACGACGTCGCCTTGCATCTGCGCCCCCCTCCCCAAAATACATGCATAAAAAGTTAAGGCAGGGCGGCTTCCCGCCCGCCCCATGCATAGCAGCCCGTGATTCCATCCCGATAACAGTCTTCACCGGGCCAGGGGCGCAGCGTTTCTTGCTTGTCCTGATCCGTACAGAGGCACGCACATGGTGCATGGATGGAGGGTTAAACCCTCTGCAGCAACGAGGCATGTGACGCCAAGCCAGGGAAATCCAGACTTGGCAACGAACGCGTCCGGCCGTCGTCTCGGCCGAAAGGGGGGGGGGGGGGGGGGGCTGCCCAGCCAAGCCGGATCGGACGCGATGCCCCCGTCGTGCGATTGAGGCGCGGGGGTCAAAAAGAAAGATCGGGGTTCGGGCGCCGCAAAGTGCACGGAGAGGGGGAAAAAGCGGCAGGAGTGAGGAAAAGTCGCGCCAAGGGCCGCGGGAATGGGGATTCCTTCACGTGCCGTGTGATGGAGAAGCCAAGATGATGCCCCACGACATTGCATGCATGAGGCGGGGAACGTGTGTTTGGACGGTGACGGCGGAGAGAGCGAATAGAGTGAGACAGGCGTGGGTCGAGGACATGCAAGGGACCCTGAATCATGCTTGATTTTTTTTTGGCAGGGGAGGAGACGGGCGGAATGGCTGGCGCGTGGGGGGGGGGAGCGTTCTTTTTGCCATTGTGAGGACTGCGGTGTGGGATTGAGTGGGCGGTTGATGGAGGAAATGGGCCAAGAAAACATGCCCCTCTGGGTGCATACAATGCAACCCTTGAATGATTTTACATAGATACAAGCCCCATAGTTCTCCACATTTTCCAGCTGGCGAGTCCCCTCTTATCAGTGCCGATAGGTGCAGAGGGGTCTGTGTATATAATATATATAAAAAACCAGAAAAATAAAAAATATAATTAGTAAAGTAATAATTATATAAAGATTTATATATAAATATTATATTTTATAATATATATTTTAATAAATAGTTTAATATTATATTTTTTACTAGCTTATATAGTAATAAAAGTAGTATATAAAGGATTTTTAAGGTATTAACTAAGGCTTATAAATATATTTTTTTATATTAAAAATAAACTTAATTCAATATTTTTTTAATTAAGGCCTATATTATTATAATTTTTAAAGCGACGCTTAATTAGCTTAGTCCCCCCTATTATATAAATGTGTAAAATCATTTAAGGGGTGTACTATATAATAAAAGAAGATATAAAAAAAGTGGAGAAAGAATGACAGAAAACATAAAAAAAGTTACAGTAATTTCTATATATATACAGATCATAAAATTTGGAAAAAAAAAAAACCTTCGCTGCCACCCCAGCCCAAGCAAACATTCACTATCCAGCCCTGTTGGGGGATGGATGAACCTTAGTCATATCAAGTGGGGCAAACATGTATTTACGCGGTGCTTACCACGCAACCATACTTAGCCTAATCAACCCATATCATACTCCCAACCAAAGGGCTATATTTTAGCCCGCAACAACAAAACCCGTCCGCACCGCAGCGACGAGGCCCTCCTCCCCGTCCTCCAGCGCCCACCGCCAAAACCCGCTACGTGCGAAGCCCGGGACACAATGGCCGGAATCCATGGAATCGCAATTTCCCTGCATAGCATCAGCTGAAGAGCAAGGCCGGAATGGTAGGGGCTGACGGCCGCGCGCCGAGACATTCCGCTTTGCGTCGAGACCCGGGCTTCGGGGGACGGGGCTCTTCTCAGATTGGTCCGGATGTTTTTGGGGGGGGGTGGTTCGCGGTGGCACACTGGAAGTAGGTACTTTGGTTTGGCGGCAAAATGGGGGTCATTTGGGCCATGTGCCGACTGGACGTTCCAAAGGCACATGATGCGCTTAGCGGCTGAGGCGTGCATGAATCGGCATGGCTGGGATTTATGACGTCGGTGTGGGTGGCGGGCGCTACATTGGAGACAAGTCATGGATGACGCACGAGGGGTGATGTGCAAAGAATGGTCGCATGAGCCGCAAGAGCATCGTCTCGCTCTCTCTCTCTCTTTTTTTTTTGTGCGTGTCTTTTTCTCCTTTGCTCCATGGCCAACCATACTCGGCATCTTGTCGCTTCACTGCATCACTGGGAGACCAAAACGAAGAGGACAAAGTTTGGCAATGTAAGAATAACAAAAATAAGATAAAATAAGATAAAATAAAAATAAAATAAAAATGCAACATACACAAGCCAACACGTCGTCCACCACAACAAGCCCTTCTTCAAATCCATCCATGCATCGCGACAGGTACACATGCTTCCAAAAACCACACGCCATGAAATTGCAATGCAAACGCTCGCTCGCCCGTCTCAACTCCCTAGCCCATGTAATCATGCGTCCAACACCAAGCACCCGCCGTTGGGAATCTCATAAACGCTAGGCCGCTCTCGAACTGTCTTTTCCGGACCCTCCTGGTCCAGTGCCCATTCCAACGTCCGCGGCGTATCGGCCGTACGCGACAGACGCATAAAGGTGCCCGTGTAGTTCAGCGGCAAATGGTTCGACAGAACCCAGTAACCAACCTTGCCCAGCAATCGGCACAGCTGCAGGCCTCCCTTGGCCCCGAAGCTCGCCTGCTTCCCGCCAATGTGGCTCTCCTTGAGGCCGTGGAGCATGGCTAGCTTGCGTGTCTTGGGCTCCGCGTTGAGGAACGCCCCGAGCGGCCCTTGGTCCAGCAGAGTGCCGTTGGGCGAAGTCAGGATGCTTTCATGCACTTGGCGCCCATCCTCGTCCGCGTGCGTCCAGACAATGGCCATGCAAAAGTTCATCTCACGGTGGCCGGCAAGCCGCAGGACGGACAGCCACGGCGGGAGAATGGGTCCGGGATGCAGTTCTGCGGCACGCCACGACATTGCCTGCGGGCCGAAATCGGGAATAACGGCCATGTTGCGAAAATGATTCCACGGCTTTACAATGTTGGCCGCCTGCCGGGTCGCAATCACGGGCACGCGCCCGTTGAAGTCGCGCAGAGTGGCTTCGTGCACATGGTCATAGTAGTGAAAGCTCAGCAGGATAACATCGATGTAGCTAGATGGGTTGAAGACCTCGTTGGACATGCGTCTCCTCAGCACGTATTCCGAAGCCAGGTCTTCAATCTGACGAGCCGCAGCCTCGACAGCAGCCGCCGTCGGCAGGGCTGGTGACGATGGCAAGTCGATGTGGATGAACCAGGACCCAACCAGTTCCGTCGGCCCAACCAGCCAAGGATCCAAGACGATATGATAGTATGCTCTCCCCGACTGCTTCTGATCGGCCCATGGACGTGGAAAGGACAAAAGCCACGAGTTATGCCCGTTGAGGGACACCAAGATGGGTCGAAGGCGGTCGGGGGAGCTCCCGAAATAATCTTCAAGACATCTGATGTAGGCGTCTTCCATTGATGGAGGAGAAGAATTCGGAACAGGGTCGGGCAGACCTGCGGCTTTGTGGCGAGAGAGAAAAAAAACGAAGAAGGGGAGGGGGGGGGGGGAGAAAAAAAAAGAGGGGGGGGAGAGAACAAAGAACAAGAACAAAGAATTCGTGTGTGTGTGGATGCGTTGGCGACAAAGTGTTAATTGAGTTATGGAGAATTCAATGTTCACCGTGAGGGAAGGCGCAGACGGCGCTTTGGGAGCGGATTGCCCGGTTAGTTATATTCTTCTCGATTTGCGGTGCTGCAGAGTCCAGACTGCAGGAACTCGTGCATATGCCAGATACCTACCTACTTTTAGACTTACCTTAAGCAGCACTTACCCAAGTACCTACTTGACTTCCTACTTCCTTCTTATCTCTAAGTACTCAAGGTACTTCACTCAGATACCTACTTTAATTTCCGTAACTACTTCTCCTTACCTAGGTACCTACCTACCTACTTACTTGACCTACCTAGGTACTTACTCACTTTTCGGCCAGGCAAAACGAGCTGATTATCCGCGTGAACCAAACAAGCGCACCAAGCACTCCAGGCACTCCAGGCACTCCACTGTCCACACCACACTCCACGGTTCGTCAACAACATTCGCAGATTAGCCAGATCGGCATGCGTGAACAAACAACACGACGACCGCATTAAGAGCCCCATCAACAACCCCTTCCTCCCCGTCCTCCCCGTCCATCTCGTCCACCCCGCCAACCCCTCCGCCAACGTCTCCCCATGCCGCCCCTCCCCTGTATTGGACGCCAGCCGCGGCTGCTGCAGCAGCAGCAGGCGGCAGGTTTTCGGAATTCGATTGCTGGCTGAGCGGGGCGACTCAACCTCTTGCTTATTAGGCTATCATCAGCCAAGCTCTTGGCTGCAGTAGGCATCCAGCCCATCCAGCCAATGACGCGCCCGTCATCGGTTGATGCCATCGGTAACTGATGGTTTCCCACCATTCTTGGTGCACGCACGCTGCAAGCCATGATGTTGTGTTGCTTTGCATGGAGGATGTTGCTTCGACCTGCCGCTTGTCAGTCGACACAAAAAAAAACAAAAAAAAAAACAAAAAAACAAAAAAAAAACACAGTAGAGCATCAGAGTACCAGAGCATCAGAGCATCCGATCATTAGCCAGAGCAGGGTCACGCAAACGGATGCCTCACTCCCAAACACCACAAACAAACCCCATCCAAGTGGCAACAACGTGTCATGCTACCTCATCCCGCCAACCTTGTCGCTTCTTCGAGAGCGCGTAGACATGATTCAGCCCTGCCACTGTAGCTATCTCGGGTGGTTTGGGACAGCCCATGACGCTTTTTTCTTTTCTGCAAAAACCACTGGGGCTGTTTAGGATTGGGGTGCCGGCCACGGCCCGTGGCATCATCAGCTGGTAGAATGTCGCCTGGAAACGACGAATAAGCGCGGCATTGTGGGTGAGACAGCATGGCTCTTGAACCTTGTGTCGCCGGGGTGTGCAGTGTACACGTCGCGAGGACCCGATAGCTGTCCTCTTGCTTCTTCTGCCTTTTGCGCAGAAGGAATGGGTATGAGGCAATCATGGATACTCAAGTTGCCTGGAGTAGCCCTTTGGCTTTCGAGTCGACTGTCCACTGTCCACTGTCCACTGTCCACTGTCCACTGTCCACTGCCGCCTCCCGCCTGCCGGCCCAAAGGACCGTCGCATTCATCGGATATGATTGATGACTAACCCAGTCGCTTCCAATCACGTGGCGCTTCGATCAAGGTAACATTCACCAAGTCACCGACAATGCAGGCTTCACCAGCCACTTCTCCAAGATATGCAGCTATCTGTATCTCTGTATCTCCCGGTCGACCCTTGTCTCTGGCTCTGATGCAGACGAGGCAGCTCAGCTTCTTTTGTCGACATGCCAGGAGGTCCTCCGGGAAGGGGCTGCGAGGGCTGTCGTAAGCGCAAGAAGAAGGTATGTACATACATACAATACATACACGCATACATACACGCATACATACACACATACAACATACATATGTGCGACCTCGGACCAACGGACCACGGTGCGCCTGACCAGGGCCTTTGAATGTTGATTGCTTGCTCATTAATGACACAACTCCGACAGTGTGATCTCGGCCAACCCTCGTGCTCTCGATGTCTACGCTACGGCATTCACTGCGTCGGCTCCGGCGCAAAGGTGTACAGATTCAAGAACGCAACCATCACGGAAAGCACGCCACTGGCCCGGAGACCTCGTACGACTCGGCCGACGGCCCAAGAAGCCGTGCCGGGTCTCGTCCCGTCACCGGCGAGACCCCTCGGGAATGAGTTGACGTCAACCGCTGGGGCCTTCATATCGGTCCTGGCCATTTCCGATCGGCAGTTCGCCGTTCAGGGCTTCGGGCCCTTTCTCACTGACGTCCCTCGCCGACTGGGGAGGAGCACAATACTGAGTGCATCTGCCAAGGCCTTCTCAACCGCCGTCACTGCTGTGTACTCCAAGCAGACCATAGTCGAAGCGCTCAAGGACTATGGCGCCGCCCTGACTTGTATGAGAAACGCGTTCATCGCAGATCCAAGCCTGACAACACAGGTGGAGACACTGTGTGGTGTCTATTTGCTCTTGCTTTCTCAGGTATGTCAACCTTTCTTTCTTCTTGTTTTCCTTTCTTTTCCCCCATCTTCTCCCCCCCCCCATTTGTTTTTCTCTCAGAAAGATAGCATTGATGCCAATCGTCAGACTTTGTAGTATTTCATCAGAGGGCATAATGACGACTCCTTGATCCACTTTCACGGCCTGTTATACATCCTGAATAACCAATCCTTGAAAGACCGACAAGACCCTTTCACGTCACAGATGATCGATCTTGTTGCCATTGTCCTGGTAAGAACGTGTATGCTCGTCAAAGTGTCTGACGTGCGGTGCTGCAAATGTCAGAATGCTAAATAAAATCCCAGATAACGGAGAGCGTCATCGACCCCAGGGTAAAGATGAAAACATGGCACAGCGAGATTAGCAAGACAAACTACTACGGGCCTCTCAATGACTACTCCGTGGTCAATATCCGATCAACGAATCTGACTGTTGCGAACTTGATTGACCTTCCCGCCCAACTCGAGGAACCAGAAAAGTACCTCGTGCATCTACTATCCTCATACAAGCTGATGAAGCTGGAAACGGAGAAGCTCGTCCCGGCCATTATACAGCTGAATGCAGCTTGTGAAGCCAGTAAGGATATTCAATACTACAGAGCCTACGTCATTTGCGAATCTTCGGTCTGCGTGCTGCACTGCCTGATGGCTGTCCTGAGACGAACGTTGCAGATCTTCTACCCCATGGACCTCGCTTTAGAGCAAGATGCAAGAGATGCGTCTGATCGAATTCTGGAAGCGTCAACGAGGGCCTGGTCTTTTCGCCCCCTCGGCACCACATATGTGCCAAAAACTCTATGTCTCATGTGGGCTACCACCGACGACCCTGACATAAAGAGAAAATTAGAGGACATGATCAATCTCTACCGTGAAGAGTTCCGAGGTGACTCATGGACGAAGCTTGCCATGTTCTTTCAGCGCCGGTTCGATACATTACGCAGGAGCGTTCAGTTAAGAATGCCGCATTATGCTTGGCAGGACACGGCATCTTCAGGGTCTTCGAATGCAGAAGCCGAAATCGCAGCCAAGAAAGCCGACTATACGTGAGGAATCCTTGCCATTGAGCTTTTTGCATTTGCATCATCACTGGCCAAAATTCACTCGACTTCTGCTGCTAAATCATATCGATGCTTCCACACGCCTCGACTATCGACGCCAAAAAAAAAAGTCTCCACTGAGTACGGTAAAGATGTCGATTACGTGCAATGATGATCGAGCATGTGTCTATGCCGCCCCTGTGCATCCATAATACGAGTGTGGAAAATAGCAACTAGACGACATCCAGACTAATTTTGTCACGACGAACTTCACTACGGAAGAGCCTGAATATTCTGCCTCTTCCACAAGTCGTGCTCGGTAATATGAAAGGCGGCACAATGTGACTCGAAAGATTGTTTCATCTAAAAAGTTTTAAATAATTGAAGCCGCAGTGGTTATGGATATTGAAGACGAGGACGGGTTGAAGTCGAGACTGTTTTGAAAAGAGGAGGACAACCCAATGCAGACTGCGTATTTGTCTCGGCAAACACTCCCATCTCTCGTACAATACTTCCTCCTTAGTACGTACAATAAGGTTGCAATCTGGAAAATCACGACCATTTGTCCTCCGGTTCTGTTGCAAGCCGATTGGAAGTGCAGTGCGTCGTAGCTAAATTTCTAGACGTTTTTTTTACACCGAATGTGTATGGCGGAATGTTGGAACGGTGTACAGTGGGTTGTATGTAACTCCGAAGCGTTTTACGCCAAACTTGTATGACAGAAATGTTGGTGATGGACCCGGACTTGCTATATCGCATGTTCTTCTTTCGGCCATCTTCCATCGCCAGCTAAAATGCACGTCCTTTTCTCTTGAGTAAGTACTTACTACGGAATCTTTAGCCGTCGTTCCAAGGTTGGGCGGGCAGTGACAAGCGAGGCGGCGCGTGCGGTTATCGATAAGAACAAGTGGACCGACTCAGGTACCTACAAGGTACTTCTTACCTTACTTGCCTTCGTACTTGGAACTGACGGACAAAGAGAACTCAAGCATCGCCTGCCGCTACGGTGAGCGTTGGGGCTCTAGTCAAGCCTTTACGCATTCGACGCAGCCAACAGAATGTCTGCGATTTACAACCTCGAGCCGCAGCCGACGGCCTCGGCCATCTTACACACCACCCTCGGCGAAATCCTCGTCGAGCTCTTCGCAAAACAGACCCCGTTGACGTGCCGCAACTTCCTGCAGCACAGTCTGGACGGCTACTACGACGGAACCATATTCCACAGGCTGGTGCCCAACTTTATTCTACAGGGTGGTGATCCCACGGGGACGGGCAATGGCGGGGAGTCCATCTACGACGGCGGCGCGTTCGGCGGCGACCTCGACCCGTGGCCGATGGACGAGCGACGCGGCGTCAACGCGGGGCCGATGGGGGTGCACTTCAAGGACGAATTCCACTCGCGCCTCAAGTTCAACCGGAGGGGTCTGCTGGGGATGGCCAACGAGAGCCGAGAAAACACAAACGGGAGCCAGTTCTTCTTCACGCTGGACAAGACGGAAGAGTTGAATGGCAAGAACACGCTGTTTGGACGAGTCGCTGGCGACACCATCTACAACTTGGCCAAGATAGGCGAGTCCGAGGTGGACGCGGGCTCGGAGAGACCGCTGTACCCCATCAAGATTGAGAGGGTGGAGATTTTGGTGAACCCGTTTGAGGACATGAAGAAGCGGGCAAGGATTGCACCGCAGAGCACGCAGAAGTCGGCGTCTACTGCCAAGGCCAAGAAGAAGAAGAGGAAAGGAGGCAAGCAGCTCTTGAGTTTTGGGGATGAGGGAGACGAGGACGCCGAGGAACCTGCTCTCAAGAAGCCAAAGTTCGACACCAGGTTGGTTGTGCAAGAAGACGAGCAAGAAGAGGTTGACTACTCGGATAGGAAGCCAATAAAAGAGAAGACGGAGGAGAAGACGGAGAAGACTACCAAAGGGGACGAAAAAGCAGAGCTTGTCATCATGGCGTCCGGAGCCGCAAAGACACCTAGCCGGTCAGCCGATGAAGCGGAATCTCTGGATGACAGTCAGCGACCGACGCGCCGGCCACCCAAACGGCAGGACACGGAGCAGCCGGATGAAGGCTCGTCTAGAGAAGAGGAGCCGGCGCCAGAAAAGACGGCGCTTGAGAAGGCCAATGAAGAGATTGCTGCTCTGAAGGCGTCGATGCGTCGAACCATTTACTCCGAGCAGCCGGCTCCGGAAGCCAGAAAGAAGTCGGCCCTCGAGTCCATGATCCCCGAGACATCAATGCGCGCAAGAAAACGACGTGCGGGGGCCAACAACACCAGTACTACTGAGGATCAAGCCTCTCTAGATCTACTGCGTGCTTTCCGAGCCAAGCTGGACAAGGCACCGCCAACAAAGGGAGGCCCCTCCGGGACCATATCCGAACAAGACGCGGGAGGGGACGGTGACGGAGCGGCAGACGACGAGGCAGCGCTGTGTGACCTGCACTTCATTGCCAACTGCCAGAGCTGTACGGCGTGGGACAAGCAGGGCCGGGAGGATAGCGATGACGAGGGCTGGATGTCTCACTCACTGTCGTTTGCGGCGGATAGGCTGGGCAAGGACTTGAGCAACCGCAAGAAGGCGGAGGACGAGTTGGTGGTGATTGATCCGAGGGAAAAGGCCTATAGCCTGAAGGAGACGAAGCGGGCTGAGCGGGAAGCCAAGCTGGGGGGATCGAGAGCCTGGGACCAGGCGAGGGATCAAGCGAGGAATGCGAAGCTGGCCAGGGGGAGCGCGCTGGCTGGGAGGGGAGCCAAGTAGATGGTTGGGCTGGCACTATTTTCTCCATGTTTGTATTGTTTATATTATATTCAGGTCATGTACATATGCATGTATATTATGTAGCAGATATGGCCCGCAGGAGGTGTATCTCGAAGTGGGAAATTTTATTCCCCCCCCCCCCCCCCCCGCCTTGGCCTCCGCCTTGGGACGGTTTAGAGTCTGGTGCAGCCTAACGGGAAGTAGAATGGCGCCGACTAGAAACGTGTCGTGATGGTCCACGCACATGTGACATGCACGGCTGAGGCCGATGAGGCTGACCAGACCAGGCACAGCCCCACGACGAGTTCTAAAGTTGCCTAAACGCCCAGCTGCGTGTACTGTCTACTCGGGTAGATGCCGAGCGAGCTGCGAACTGTCATGTATATTTTACCAGACATGTCGCGGGACCCGCCCACGCTGATCGTCTAATCGATAGCCCGCCCCTGTCTTTTTCCCGAGCTGCAAATCTATGCTCCACCCATGCTCATCCATCGCGTTCACGTTGCCAACTACTCGTCAGATTCAAATGTTTTCTCGCCCTCCTCCTCACATCCACCCGAGCACAGCCGCTGTTACCAGTCGACGCGTCTAAATTGCCCTCACGGCTCGCCAACGCGCAAGACCGGATTGGCGAAACAACAGCTCCGGTCGCGTGCTCCGACCGAAATACCCAGACAAGGCAACAAAGACGAAGTACTGACGTCGTCGTCCACCAAGACATACGTACGACGCAAAACTCAACCGTGTGATGCTTGCGGCTCGCGTCACTATCATCCGCAGGCGCCGCCACAGAGTTCGACGTCAACTCAACTCTGCCTCGACCAAGCCAGACCGCCACGTCGACGAAACCGCATTCGACAAGGGGACATGAACCGGCACTCGTCGTAGTGTCTTCCTCGCTGCCTGTACCGGATTCAATCCTGTTGCGCGACCGCCCGATCCTGCTGTGGGATTTTTTTTTTTTTTTTGACTCCATTCTGGCATACCATCGCCGACTTGTCAGGCAAATCTCGAGCGTTTCGTCATAATTTTCTGCTCGACGTAGTGGACGTGGTACGGCTCAAAAATTCTGGTACGGGAACAGAGAAACAAAGGGAGGACCTTGGAACATTCAATATCCTGAGTTTATCAACAAGTCCAACGGTCAGCACGCACGTAGGCACGCACTTGCTTGGACTCGTTTTTGGCCCTCTCCAGACCGATTTTTGCTGTCCAACCGCCGACCCCGTTGTGCGACCGCCCTTGTCACCCCCTCCCTGCCTCGCAGGCGCACAGATTGATCCGAACAAACCATGTCAGCCCCCAATTCGAGAAAACGAGCCGCGCCCGAAGCTTCGCCAATGGTCCCCTATCAGCAGCGATTACAACAGCCGTATGCAAATGACAATGGCGTCGCGGATACCACGCTGCAGTGGAAGGGAGATGGCGGCGGAACTGCCGACACTACTGCCCAGACGGCTATTCCATACAACCTCATGCCGTCGCAACCCCAGCTTGATCCGGTGCCCACCCCTTCCAATACCCTCGCGCGCCGCGATGCGAACCAGGCTCTCGTCTCGACGCACAATCGAAGCATCGATACGTCGGTAGATTCTTGGGCGGGGTACAATAACGACCATTCTCTGTTACGGCGGGATGCCGAGGGGCGCTTGATTGAGCAGGAAAGCATCGAAACTCTGGAGGAGATGGCACAAAAGGCAAAGCGAGAAGCACAAGCAAAGCGAAAATCGATCCCGCCCTTTGTGCAGAAGCTCAGCAGGTGAGAGAAATTCTCCTTTTTTTTGGAAGCTAGGTGGCGATAAAAGAATATGTTTTTTTTGCTTCTTGTCCCCCCCTTTTCTGTCGGCTAACCTCATCGCTCTACAGCTTTCTGGAAGAACCCAAGAATGAGCATTTTATCCGTTGGTCGGAAAAAGGTGACTCATTCTTTGTTCTTGACGAGGATGAGTTTGCCAAGAGACTTATCCCTGAGCTTTTCAAGCATAACAACTATGCATCGTTCGTGCGACAACTAAACATGTACGGCTTTCACAAGCGCGTGGGCTTGTCGGATAATTCCATGAGGGCCAGCGAGCGCAAAAACAAGAGTCCAAGTGAATATCATAACCCGTTTTTTCGCCGGGGCCACCCGAACCTTTTATGGCTGATTAACAAGCCAAAGGGCAAACCAAAGGGTGGACAGAGCAAGCACAAGTTTACAGAATTGGACGGCGACAGCGACGATGACCAGATTCATGACGATGGAGCTGGCCAGCCTCTCGGATCTGGGTCCAATGTTCCTACCGGCCGTGCTCTCCCCCCCGCCGCGTCCGACTCTCAGGCTCCGCCGAAGAAGGAGATGCATATAATTCGGGACGAGTTAAGCAAGGTCAGAGAACAACAGAAACGAATCCTGGGAGCCATCACGCAGCTGCAACAAAACAACAACGACCTGTACAACCAGGCCATCTTATTTCAGAATCAGCATGACAGACACCAAAATTCCATCAATGCGATCCTCAAGTTCCTGGCCAACGTGTTTCGAAAGACGCTCGAAGACCAGGCAAACATGCAGAGCGTCAGCGACATCATCTCCAGCATGATCACCAACCAAGGCCAGCAGACGCCTCAACAAGGAAGCGTCGTCGACCTGGGCGACTTTTTTCATTCACAAATCGATCCCACAGCCACACCCGGCGGGACTCATAAGAGAGCCCGGGGTCTACTGCCACCGATTCCGAACCGAGATGTCGATGCGCCCCTGTCCACCAGTAGCCACTCTGCCTCCACAAGCTCTACCACGTACTTTCCGGTCGTCAGTCAACATGGCCAAGTTGGTCATGTTACGGAACTGGTTGATGGCGGTGAAACACCCCCAAGCCTACGCCATGAGCTGGAAAACAACCCCCAAGAGCGAATGATGAAGATCATTAACGAGCACAATGCCACGACCAAATCGATACTGGACCTGCCCGAGGCCGCTGATCTGGTGGCCAACGTGCCGGATAATCTGAGCCACGACCAGAGAAGCAAACTGGCCGATATCATGGGAGGGCAGGATGCCGCGGCCCAGTCATCAGCATCACCGTCAGCGGCAGCGACTCAGCATCAGCACCCACAGCAGCAACACCAGCTGCCGGTAACCTCATCGCCTGCTTTACAGTCGTCGACAACGGCCGGTATCTCCCCCCCACCGGCAGATGCCACTTCTATGCCGTCCATGTCTCCCATTATGCGCTCGCCGCAAATGGCCCCGCCGTCTCTCAACCAGATCAGCAACAACCAGAGCGATCTCGATGAGCTCCAAAGACTACAAAGTGAGCAAGACGCCAAAATCCACGAACTGAGCGAAATGCTCGGGCCCCTGAGTCCGTCTGGCCGCATTCCCGCCCTGGAGGACGCCGGCGAGGGTTTTTTCGACCCGCCCAACGTCGATCTCGATCAGTTCTTTGACAGCAACGCCTTCCTGAACGACCCCGCCTTTGGCACCGATGGCACCGATTTCAACTTTGCTCTTGATCCCGGCGGCGGAGGAGTCGACACCCTGCTGGAGGAGGGCAACCCGATCACCAGCACCAGCAGCGGTAGCAGCAGCAGCAACAACAACAACAACAACAACAATGCAGCACCCAGTCCGACGGGGATCGAAGAGATTAAGCAGGAAGACGTGCCCATCTCTCCAGTTCTGGGCACAAAGAGACGGAAAGTGGGATGATTTACGACGAGCTTTCTTTCTTTCTTTCTTTCTTTCTTTCTTTCTTTTCATTTCCCTCTACCAGATCGTTTTGCCGAGCACGCTGTCGGGGCTTTTCTCCACATAGATGATGCCGAACAAACACAAACACACAAGAGGAAGAAACAGCAAACAAATGGGACAGGAGTCGTGCTTTGACAAGCTGATGTGCGCCAGGACGGAGAAATACCTTACAGTTGGTGATTGTCCACAATATACGCAAGCAAACGCCCCCGGGAAGTCATCACAACGGGACAAATGTTGTCTCCTCCCCCCCCCCCCAAACATCCTGTGTGGGCGCGCGTCATTTTACGGCTGCCATGCTTTGCAGCATGGCGCGGAACCAAGAATGGCGCTTGGCTTGGAGGGTTACCAGCGACGAGGCCATATACATTTTGTTCTCCAGACGGCGAATAGACTTGTATTTACTATGAGAATTTGACGGATGCTTGCGGAAAAGGTGTAGTGAGGGCGTTATTTGCGGCACGTTTTTTTTATTGTTTCAAGAAAAAGTCATATACCCGCCGCCGAGGCGACAATGTCGTTCACTTGGTTCTTTTACAACTGCCTCTCCAAAGGAGCTGCGCTCTCTTTCACCCCACGTCTTGTGTTGTGGTACGGTGCACGATAAGCTCGGCACCACCAGTCACGTCGTTGTCCATCGTCTGCGTAGAAAGGGGACGATAAGCCGGTACTGATTCCTCGGGAGTCTCATTTCCGGTCTTCCAAGGTCGTGAGATCAGGACCGATTGAATTTCTTTATCCACCACGCCGCCTTTGTAGGGGCTTCGCCCAGATCACTGGTCCACCACCTCCGACCGGGACACGCAGTGCGCGTTCAAGACGAAAGCCCGTTGCGCCGAACCCTGCCTCCCTGTGCGAGGCCAGGCAGCAGGTATGCCTACAGCAAAAGCCCAACCTCTCGCGTGAACAGCCCCATGGCATGGTCGTTCTTGGCAAGGGCGGACAACTCCCCTCTCCAGACAACCCCCCCTCTCCATCATCCCCTTCCCTCCCCGCCCAGTAGGCACACACACTGCGTTTATTTTTCTTTTATTTCATTCCATGCCACGTTGCCCATGGTGCTCTTCACCCCGCCAGAGGGTTCGCATGAACCGTCACGCGCTCAATGCAAATCCTGTCGACGGGTCGGTTCTTCCTATCCACCTCGGCGGCCTCCATCTTGGCCAGCACGACGAGCGACTCGTCGCCAATGACGCGGCCCAGCACCGTGTTCAGGCCATCGAGGTGCGGCGCCTTGTCAAAGGTGATGAAGAACTGGGAGCCGTTGGTCCCCGGGCCCCGGTTGGCCATGCTGACCACGCCGCGCTGGGAGTGTCGGAGAGAAGGGCGGATTTCGTCGTCAAAGGCGCCGCCCCAGATGGACTGGCCGCTCTTGGGATTTTCGGGCGTGGGGGAGGCGGGCGCGCCGGTCTGGATCATGAATTTGGGGATGAGGCGGTGGAAGGGGGAGGAGTTGTAGTAGTTTGAGGCGCAGAGGGCGAGAAAGTTCTGTTTTTTTTTTTTTTTTTTTTGGAAACCCCTCACGCGTTAGTTTGCTTTTTTTTGTAAAAAAAAAAGTTTTTGTAAAAAAAAAAGAAAGAAAGAAAGAAAAAAGAAAGAAAAAGTTTGTTCTTCCGTGGAAGCTGTTGGCGTCGTGATTTGGGAACCGTGGGGATGGCGCGTACCTCGGCTGTTTTGGGGACGCTTTCGCAAAAGACTTCGATTTTAATGTCTCCTAGCGTGGTGTGGAGCGTGACGGACATGGCGAGAGGTTGGGGGCGGATGATCTTCCTTTGTTTCTCTCTCTGTCTGTCGTTTTCTGTTCTTTTCTTTTCTTCTTGTAAGGCTTGTAGAGGACCAGACTTGGCGGCGGACAAGGCGCGACTGTGTTGGTGGAACGACTGCGACCAATACTAGGTACCTAAGTAGGTAGGTACCTACCTACTTAGCTAAAGTACTTTCCACTTGGTAGGTACTTACCTAAAGTAGATACTTGGACATGGGTAAGTACCTACTTAAGTACATTTATGATTAGCATGTAGATGTAAAAGAGGACGAGCTCCATGTCCAAGGGAACCAGCAGCAAGCCGCGGTTCCGCCCCACCACTTTCCCCATTTGGCATCATAGACTGTCGCGTGCCTCGCGCGGTCTCGTCGATTCATTCATTGGCATCAGCTCACAACGTTGATGCTCTCCCTCCCGCCTGGACGTTTTGTCCCCATCCGCTCCGAATCACGCCATCGTGGCTGTTTCGAGGCTTGGCCGGACTCGCGTTCAGGATGAGCAGGCAAGTCGAGCAGGCATTGCTGTCTCTGATGCCAACCCATGGGTCGGATCTCCCCCCTTCGCTGGTCGAGCTGGCTGGTTCGCTGCTGGCTCAGTCTCGGCACAGAGCCAGCACGCTCAAGGCAGACGAGGAGATTGCGCGCCACTATGCGTGCGCCAACATTGCTTGCGAGAGGTTTGTCTTTCTGCTGTGGATTCCCGCCGAGACGAAGACGATACGCACATGCGCGAGAGAAGAGAGAGGCCGGCAGGAGGGAGAGAGAGGGAGAGAAAGAGAAGAGCTAATCTGTCGTCGTTTCCATCTAGACTGAAAACATGCCTCGACCTGCCGCCCATCGTCCCCCGTCCCCCGATCCCGCCTCGCATCTACAATCGCTTGTACGCGCACCTCGAAAACATCCTCCCCAACCCGTCCACCACGCCTCGTCCCAGCAGAGTGCGCACCCCGAGTCTGAGGAAACGGGAGATGGATGACACGCCGACCAAGTCGCAGGCACGGGCGGTGCCGTCGAGAGCGACGCCGACCAAGGAAATGAGCCTGGCCAAGTTCCGAACCCCGAGCAGAGCGGAAAGTGCGTTGAAGGCGAGAAGAGTTGAGGTGCTGGGCTCAAGGGATCGCGTGCACCCCTGGATTCAGCCCGTCATCCGGCACATGTGTGCAGAGTCGGGCCAGAAAAGACTGGCGCCCACCGTTTTCGCCGGCGTCGAGTATACTCTCTTGCCCGAGGGTCGTCCTACAGAGGATGGGTGGGTTGTTCAGCACGTACCAGACTTGGTGGCCGCCTTGTACTTCTTCGTCATGATGCGCGTGCGCTCCATCACGTCTGGTGATGCGCAGCTAGACCGAGAGGGCTACGTGCCACTGCGAAAGGAGATCCTGGCATTGCTCGCGCAGGCTGGTCAGCAAGTCGCAGTGCCCGAGTACGAAGAGGCCGATACATTCTGGACAGGCTGGAGAAGCATCAAGTCGCGGGACTTTGACGCGGCCGTGGCAAAGGTCAATGAGAACAGCTGGCTGTCTGGTGACTGGTATGAGGGCATTGTTGATGTGCTCGGGTCCGCGGCCACGGCCACGGCCACGGCCGACGCGGACATGTCAGACGGCGGGCAAGAGGACCGCCAGCCACCTTTGCCCACGAGGCGCGCGGATGCCATGCTACAAGAATGGAACGACTTTTTGAGCGAGGCAAAGAGAGCAGACTATGCCGTGTGGCGTGATGCTATGCTCGCCAAGATTGCGCAGGCTGTACCGAGAGATGCGGCGATGGAAGTCGACGCATGAAAAGAAGGGATGGGAGGGCACAGCTCCATCCACACACAGAGATGTCCGTCGCAAGGCTCGGAAAATACAAGCCGAGAACCTTTGTCTCCATGGGTCAATCTCTCTTTTCACTCTGCTCCTCTCTGTTGCCGAGCATCATTTGCGGCAGACAAGATTATACAGGTGTTTCTACCACAACTATCTGCGAGCATGGTTTTTTATTTATTTTTTTCCTTCTCCCATTACATAACCACCTTATTCCTGGCCCGAGACGCAAATGCCCATCGCCTCTGCGTGCCACCCATCGACGACCGGATGCTGGGTAGCCTCGCAAGTACAAACGCGGGAAATCCAGATGCAAAGACGCGTCCAGCTCCGTCTCGGGAATAAATGGATCCCCTCGCCTTCAAAAACGGCAGCGGCTGCTCTCGGGTTTCGGACACGAAGAGGGGGCTTGCGCCAGAGGCAAAGAGCTCCCCAAGGAAGCGTCGTGAAACGCACTTCACCCGCCATCTGGTGCGTGAGAGGCGTCTGGTCCTGGTGCACGGGACACATGGATTCTACGATGCGTACATGTTCAGAGCCGTGACTGATGCCTTGTCCATCATTTCCTTCCTGTCCACGTCTGCGATGGGGGCGTCACGGCCCGGGAATGAAGACATGGCGGGGCTTTGTGGCTGTAGGGGGGAAGGCATTTTAGGAGAGGGGGGGATGGGGGGATGAGATGGGACGTGTAGAATGAAACATCAAGACGTGAGATAGCAAGGCGGAGCAACATGTAGAAAAGAAGACGATTTTATAGATACAAGGCGTGAAGCTGCCATACGACGCCATCGTGGCGGCAAGTGCCTAGAGTATATCCAACCATGGACGGAAGATGCAGTCCTCGTAAACATGGGCACTCTCAACGGCCTAAGCCAGCTTCCCCGGCACGAATGGATGTCCTGCACTGAGACCGCCGCAGACCGCCCATGCCTGGCCGTTGACATAGCTACTCTCGTCGCTCCCCAGGAAGAGGGCCACCCTGGCAATCTCATCGGCTTGCGCACCCCTCCTCATGGGGTTCAGCTGCCCAATCCTGCCCTCGCTGCCCCTCGCGCGCGCCGATTCGTACAACGGGGTCGTCATGCCCGTCTCGACCAGGCCAGGGCAAATGGCATTGACGCGGACGTCGGTGCCCGCGAGCTGGTATGCAATCGTCTGTGCCAGAGAGACAACGGCGGCCTTGGAAGCCGAGTATGGCGTGGAGCCAGCGTTGGACCGCAGAGCCGCCACAGACGCCGTCGCGATGATGGAACCACCGGACCGTGGTTTCTCACAAGACGTCTTCATCATTGCCGGAGCGGCATATTTGGCCGCCAAGAAAACACTAGAGTCGTCGGACATGGGGCGAGATTAGCGCATGGCTGGACAGTCCGTACCGGCGCGTCTGCTGGCCCTGCTCGGGTGTTTGGGCACACCTTGCGGATGCTCATTGCCGCCAACACGCCGGCTGGCTCGACGTACTCGTACCTCAGGGTGTTTGTCCGCATCACGTCCATGAAATCGACATCCGTCAGTTCGCCAAAGGCCATGTTCAGTCCGGTGATGCCGGCGTTGGCGAAAAACACGTCAAGGCGTCCATAACGGTTCAAGGCGTCGTCTACCACGGCCTTGACTTTGTCTTGGTCCGAGGCATCAAACCGCCACGGGTGGACGTGAACATGGGGATACGCTGCCGTGATTTGTTGCTGGTGGGCTGCCAGGTTGGAATGGTCGTGGTCACAAATATAGATGGCTTTGGCGCCATTCTCGGCAAACTGATGGGCAGTGGCACGACCGATGCCCAGCATCGAGTTTGCTCCTGGAGCATTGATCCGACCCGTGTGGTCAGCATGGGCGTCTTCAGCGGGCGACGTGGTTCCGGGAGAAGAGAGAAGGGGGGGGGGGGGAGCGTCTGCAGCAGGCGTACCGGTGATGATGACGACTTTGCCGCCGGCACGAGGGCCGCTGGAAGAGCCCGCGACTCTGTCGACCGGCGGCGGAGGCGTGGAAGAGGCGCGATCGGGGGCCTCAAGCTGACTGCCATTGGCATGGATGCGCCGCTGAGCGTGGTCGGACATGTTGCCAGAATATGCCGTGGGGGTGAATCGAGAGGAATTGGAGGCCGCGTATTCCCAGCTTCGGGAGGGCCGAGCCGGATGCAGACACAGGGTTGTCGGTTCTGGGCATGGCGAATGGCGAATGGCGAATGGCAAATGGCAAATGGCAAATGGCGCGTGGCGCGTGGCGCGCGAGGGGCCCGGTGGTGATGCAGAGCCGAGGTTCGACGACGTCGATGTTCAAGCTCATGCCCATGGAGTCATGTCCGGGTCTCGCTAGGAGCGGGCTGTCACTGGTCAGCCAGCAAGTTCAGCCCTTCAGCAGTTTCAGCGCCCACGGCCCGGCGGACGGCCCGGCGTTCACTGCCCGGCGCTGGACCAGTGTCACGGATGCACCGCTCAGCGCTCGCAGAGTCACTGCCCGGCGCTCAGCGCAGTGCTCACTGCTCACTGTTCACTGCTCAGTGCTCAGTGCTCAGTGCTCAGTGCTCACTGCTCAGCAGCCCAGGCCGCACCCCCCCGCGCGGCCGGGCAGGGGGTTGCGGCTGGGCGGCTGGGCGGCTGGGCGGCTGGTGTCAGGGACCGGGGCCGATGTGACGAGTCCCGATGACGTCTCGGTTTTCATTTTCTTTCCGGAGGGGAAAGAATGGGGGGGAAGAATGGGGGGAACAATGGGGGGGAGGGGGGGGCTGGTATTTCCGCTCCTGGTACCATACATTTATCTTTTTCTTTTCTTCTTCTTCTTTTCATTTCCTCGCGGCCCCCATCGAGGCACAACAGGAAGCGACTCCGACAGCCAAAGCGTGGTGAAACAGGAGCGACGGCCGACTGGCGACAGGCGACGAGTATCGAGCAACGACTGACAGAAGGGGACTTGATTGGTTACATGATGGGCATCTTGACCCTGAACCTGGAGACGGCGGGAAGGAACGACGACGCATGGTCTCCTGCTCGACGACTCCTGCCCTAACCGCTCTTGCTCTTGCTCTTGCTCTTGCTCTTGCTCTTGCTCTTGCTCTTGCTCTTGCTCTTGCTCTTGCTCTTGCTCTTGCTCTTGCTCGTGTTCTTGCTTCTTCTTTGGCCCTTGCCGTCGCCGCAGACTGTCGCTTCCGTCGTCTACTCTTTCGTCATCTCTCTCCTTCTCGTCGTTCATCGCCCTTCTGCTTCGCGTCGACCAGCTGCATTCTTGGCCTGCGTGCATGTTTGAGCAGTCCCGTCACTCATCACCTGCGTGCATCTGCACCTGCACCTGCATCTGCACCTGCGCCTGCGCCTCCGCCCGCGCCTGCACAGCGTCAGTCAGTCTCAACCGCTACAAGCTACATGCAGAGCTGCAAGACTCTAGAAAGCGAGACTCTAGAAAGCGAGCGAGCGAGGCGAAGCCTTGGGCATCCATCTAGACTTTGGCCCGCCACCGACAGTTGCTGCACGCCATTGGCCAATGGATAACACCGCCTAGCATGCCAGCATAATCCGTACCTGGAACCGGGCAAAATCATCTGACGCACTGCGACTTCTCCTCAGCTTTCCATTGGCCTTGTCGCAGCTCGTTGATTACGGGTCTGGATTCTGCAGGACAATGCGTGTCCAATTCAGCTCTACGTCCCGTCAGTCCCAGTACCACGTCGGGCTCAACTCTCACTGGCAAAAGACAAAGGAAAGGGCTCCATTGGTCGCACGGCAGAGAAATCCCATACAACCCGTCCGCTGGAAATCCTTGGCTTTCACAGGCACAAATCTCATCAATTGGTCCACCACGTGTCTTGCTTATCTTTTGCCCGTGTGCTTGTCCTACCACACCCACTGCCGACGACGGCGAGCACAACTGTGCTATGGTGGTAGCCTGTTGGTGGCTCAGCGGCAAAAAAACGTGTGATGCCGGCAACGACTGGACAGGAAGCGGGACAAAATTCGGACCAGAGCCGCCCGAAATCCCAGGCCTCACCCCTCGGCCGTCGAGGGAGCATTCACGAGAGAACATCACCGTTAGCTGAGCTGGTGGATGACATACAGATGACAGCCGTCTGTGCCGCCAAAACGGCTCCGTGTCAGGGATGCATTTGTGATCAGCAACCCGGGGCTTGGAAGGAGGAGGGGGGATGATGCATACAGTATGTACATGGATACATGTACCTGCCCATTTGCATCATATCGCTTGGGAAACTCTACGCCTGATGCCCGCATCTGGATGGAATGCAAGGAACTTTTCAGATGCAGGTCAAGCAAGGTACCGCAGCCAGTGAGATGATAAGGCTGACTTGTATGTATGTACACATATACCGTGCACCATGTACATGGCTTTTTTCTCTCTCTGTACACCCAGTACGGAGTGGCTTAGGCTGTGATGCAGGACGGGAGCAATCCACTTGTCTGTTCTGCATACTGCATTGGTGCGAGCACCAAGTAAAATTACATGGAAGGGCGATCTGGATCGAAGTACACGAGAAAGAAGACGGAACCCAAACTTGATCGCAATCCCAAGAATTTTTCGCGACCCTTGCCCCAAACCCGGGATCAAGACCAGATTACGAGACTATTGAGGTCGAAAACGGCTCATTGCAGGATTGGTGTGACCAAAAATGTGGTGGAAGGGTGTGGTACGCTCTTTAAACCATCAACCTGTTTGTTGCGATTTCAAGTACGACAGTTCACAAAGTTGTCGCGCCGAGACGGAAACAGAAAAAGAAAAAGAAAAGAAGCCCCTCCGCTTGTTGGATATCTCGTGTCCTTGTTCGCCTTTTCATTTCTCCAATACCCGTCCAACAAAAGTAACACGCATTTCCTGATACGTTTCTCAAGCCAAAGGTCCTGCTCCCATTTATTTCCATGATGCCATGTTGGCAGTCATAGCCTGCTGTCCACATTGCTTTTTTCTTTCTTTCTTTTTTTTTCTTTCTTTCTTTCCTTTTTTTCATGCAACCGGCCGTAAGCACCGTGGTCGACTCCTTTCAGAGCCCGCTTCGACACCAACCAATACGACATTTATGCCATGAGCGAATTGATTCGGAGAACAACCCGACAGAAATACCAAGCTTGGAGGTGGTTCTATTAGCTCCTGCGCCACTCATTCATACGTTGCATTGCATTGTATCCTCATCGCACAGTGGCTCGTGTCTAGATCACGGATTTGAGTCCTGTGACGACTTCGACGCCTTTTTGGTCTTGAAGGCCGTGGCTGCTCAAGTGCTGGACAGAGCTGCCGCCGCATCTCGGACACGCGCCCCCAGATTGGTTGAAGCAACCGCAACCGTCACTCCCCATGATGGCAGCAGCAGCAGCAGCAGCAGCAGCAGCAGCAGCAGCAGCAGCAGGAAGAGACGACGAGCAAGGCATCATAGTCATCAAAGCCTTCCGGGCGTGTAAGGTCGTCAGCGCCGTCAGAGACATCAGAGACATCAGAGACACTAGAGACACCAGAGGCATCAGAGACACTTCGGCTGTAGAGCATGAAGCCATTCAGATTCAAGTGTCTGTTGACTCAGGTGTTGGAATCGGCTGCCATGATCTTGCCAGGTCGAGGCTGGGAAAACGGGGCCAGATCCGTGGCTGCGACGCTGCCATTGCAACTGCATCTGCGACCGCAGTCACCACCGCGTCTGCGACTGAAACCGAGACTGAAACCGCGACTGTGACTGCGACTGTGACTTCGACCGCGACCACGAGCGCGACCACGAGCGCGACCGCGACCGCGACGTCCACTACGGCCGCCGTCCCAGGGCTTGGATACGAAAATGGATTGAGCACTGCCACCGACAAGAATGGTAATGGTTTACATGGCCAAGAGCAACACCTTGGCTCTGCATGCTCATCATCATCTTCCAAGTCCAGATCAACGCACGGTTGTCTACCACCAGAAACGACCAGCCCGCCCACAGGCAAGACGTGCATCCAACCTGGCCTATGTAGCTTGAGTCACTGCAGCCAGGGACAGCGTTGCAAGCATCTGTTGGTGACGAGCAACCACACGTTAGTCCACAATGTAGCCCACGCGTGTCTGAGATTGTAATCTTGCCTTCTTGATTTCTTTCCTTTCCTTTCCTTCCTTTCTTTCCTTTCCTTTCTTTCTTCTTTTTCTTTCTTTTCTTTTTTTCCTTTCCTCTCTTACTTGCTTGCTTCCTTCCTTCTCTCGTTCCTTTTTCTTCTGTGACTTGTTGGCTCTCTGTTCTAAATGCGCGGACATTGCCATCATGAGCTAACACGGGCCAAAGCAGCACCAGCTCCAGCGTCACCATCAACCATATAACGCACTCCTCAACCGCAGCTCAGAACCCTACTGCGCCATTGTCCTCGCTCTTGTCTGCCTCTCGGTCACAGAAAGAGATAGTAGCAGGCAGAGGCAACGGTCCACTGGCGGTCCATGGCGGCATGGGGAGCACCAGTCCAAGAAACTCGGGCCCGTCAAAGTCCACCACGTCAGTGCGGCTTGCCCTCAAGCCAACCGTTCCAGCGACGTCAAATTTTCTCTCGGGCTCGACCCAGCAGCGGGTGGCCACTCTTTCTTCCACGGGGTTTTCAAACACTGCACCTGAGGTCTCAACCTTGGCCTTCGCGAATGCTCGACGGGCGCCATCACCAGCATGGTCCCTTTCTACGAGTGATACCGTCGATCGTGCCGACAAGGCGACTAGCGCCATCTCTCAGGATCTGGCCTCCTACACCACCATTCGAGACCCGTCTCTTGGCGGCAACTCCCAAGGCCACAACTCTCTAGAAACCGCTCCGGCTTCCAGTGTCTCCGACGCAGCAAGCCGTCGAGATCTGCTGCCGACCAGCATCATCGTCACAATCACGCTTGCCATCGTCGCCGGTGTCGCGGTTTTTGCCGTGGCCCTTCTCTTCCTGTATTTTCGTCGAAGGCGCCGTCGGTCTGGACCCCTCGGCTCCGCTGGTCGTTGGGTAGACGATACGAAAAGTAGGAGCGGTCACAAGTCACCTTCGGCAGTTTCCGCGCTCTCACCACTTTCGCCACTGTCACCGCTTTCTCCCTCGTTTTCTTTCTCCCCCGCTCCTTCTCCTACCCCTCCTGCACGTCCCCTAGCCCCGCCTTTGGAGCTATCGCCGTCACGCGGCATGAACATGAGCAAGAGCATGAGCAAGAACTTCAATGGCTCTCCTGACCATGCGGCATTGACTCCACCGCCGAGACTGAAGGAGAGGAAATTTCACAATTCGACCCAGAGTGATTCGTCCATTCAGCTCGTCAAAAGGGACACTCATGCGAGGTGGGGTAAACCGTCAAGTCTGTCGATCCTCTCGCCCTCATCACCAACAAGGCAGCAGGTTGGGCCACGGCCCGCGCCGCCTCAATCATTGCCGAGTACAGAGGACGAAAGATTCGGAAACGGCCACATGCCAACGCGCCAAGCCGTGCCAAGCCACCTCCGGCCAAATCCATTGCCCAGACGCCCCTCGCCAATAACGATTGCGCCGCCCCCGCCGCATCTTGGATCCGGAGTCTCAACGCCCTCTGCATTTTCAACCCATGCTCTCACGCACGACCGCAGCAGCAGCCTCACGTCAATCCCGAGAACACCACAGCAAGTCGACATTCCTGCCCAGGTCATGGGTCTCGAAAGCCCAGGACCCCCGCCCGATCGAGCACTTCCATCGCCTCCTCTCCAACACTGGCAGGCCAAGCCCCTGTCCCGGCCTGCAGACTCAAGGATGAATTCTCTGCGGCCGGAGGAAATTGGCATTGCAATCGGCAGCCCCTCTATTTATGACGCCAAGCTCAGAGAAAAGCGACCGCCCCTAGCGTGACTGCCAGGGATCTATTCGCCGGTCCAAGAGTGACGTCGTGCTCCCCTTTCTTCCTCATCTATGCCCATGTTCAGACGTGCATTTGCATGGAAATTTTCGTCATCGTATAGGGTTGCCCGTCGAGCTGCAGCGGGAGGCGCAGAGAGACGGACGAGGACGAGACGTGGCAATTTCAGAAAAAAAAAAGCAACCCAACATTTAAAAATTAAACAATATAGAAATATACTGTTTAAGAAAACAAAGACGAAAAACAATAAAAATGAGCAAGACATGGAAAAAGGGGAATTAAAAAAAACAGGAGGGGAAGATGTGTAACGATTATGGAAACGAGATCATGTACGATTTGAATTTACAATTGCAGCGGGCATTGCAGCATGGACAAGTGGAAATGGCACACCGCAGCACAAGGATAGTCCATATTGATGAAAGACAACCCACAGATGAACAGCTTCAAAAACAACAGAAAAGTACAGACTTGTCCACACCGTGGTATCTAGCAGGCTAGCAGGAAACGAATTGCCTCGGCAGACGACGAGAAAGAATGAGAGCTTGGAAGCGGACGTCGAGTTGTTGAAAATGTCTGTCGGTACGGCCGACGGGCTTGACGGGATGACAGGCATGCCGCGTGCTCTCGGTGCCCCGAGCCAACCCCATGCCGTGTCGTGTCAAACAGTCTTCAATGACCATGTGCACGGCGTCGGGAACCGATGGAGTTGCCAAGGGTTTCTGACGGGAAACCCACCACACCATGGAAGCCGGCCTGGGACGTCCTTACGACGGCAATGGGGGTTGCAACACGGGTAGCGGGACGGGGATTGCGCAAGTCGGCAGCCTATGCTTGGTACCTATGCTATCTACACAATAGGCTCATCTGCCACGGCATCCCTTGACTCGATACAGAGGGGAGAAAAATGCATTGCGGTGATTTATAAAGGGGGACAAAAAAAAGGGAAAGAAAAAAAAGGGGGGGGGGGGAACCACATCACATAATAAATGTACAAAGGTGCCAGTTTCCCTCAGCGCTGTCTCGCTCTACCGGTGACCAATGAAAAGCCTCGCTCGTCTGCTTCTTCTCTCGCCCATTGACGTCTCGTGCGAGCCCGTCCCGACCCGAGTGCGAGGTTTGGTGTTTTCCAACCAGTATTGGTCGAGAAGAAATAATTCTTCCTTGTTCCAGTCTATCGCGGACCAAAATTGACGTAGGACGCGTCATGTGGGATTAAAAAAAAAAAACCCTTCAAAGAGCATCTCGCCGTGGCTCAACAACCCCAACGAGTCGGAGCTCGTCGTAGAAGCCTCCTCGGCGCTCTCCTTTGCTGGTTCCACCCGAGCGCGTTTTGATGCCCTCGCTTCCCCTTCCCCACTCAGTACCTCATGGAAACATCTCACCTGTCGGCGCCCGATGAATCAGCCTGTGCCGGTGGCGGTGCCTCCGACTCGGGCGGCTGGGGATGCGGCACGTTTCCCAGTCCCGGCGGTTGTGGTGCGTCCGATGGAATGGGAAAGATCAGGGGTCCTTTGGGCACAATGGTTCGCCCTGGCAGTTTTTCTCCGCGAATCACCAACTCCACTTCCTTCTTGTCGAGCGTCTCGTATTGAACCAGCGCCTGAGCCAGGAGATCCAGTTCCTTGCGTTTCTCGGTCAATAGCGTCCTCACTTGCTCATAAGAGTTTTTCAGATTCTTCTGGACTTCCTGCTCGATCAACGATCGAGTTTCCGAGCTCAAGTTTTCGTACCGCCTGCTGTACTCGACGGGTCCGAGAGCGCTCGACATGCCAAAGTTTGTCACCATCATGAAGCTCAAATCCGTCGCCTTTTCCAGATCCTATACACACAGAGCATGTCAGTTAGCAGCTCGAGTTTCTTTCTTGCTTCTCTCTTTCTTTCTCTGCTTTTTTTTTCCTTTTCAGTCATTCTTCTTTTTTTTTAAAAAAAAAAAAAAAAAAAAAAAAAAACCGACATTCACTCTATTCCTGTACATGACTTACGTTGGAGACTCCAGAGGTGACCTTGTCATCACCATATTTCATTTCTTCAGCCATCTTTCCACCCAGGAGCACACGTATATTGGACATGTACTCGGCGGCCGTGTAGGAATACTTGTCCATCTGCGGCACATGAGCGGTGTGGCCCAGAGATGGCCCCTTGGGCAGGATGGTGACCTTGTAAAGGCGGCTGGAGCTGTCCTTCTCGAACAATTGCACGAGTGCGTGACCGGCTTCGTGGTACGCTGTCATTTCCTTTTCCTTTTCCGTCACGACCATGGACCTTCTTTCCGATCCCATGGTCACTCTGTCGAACGCCCAGTCCAGGTCCGCCTTCGAAACCATCGTGGCTCTAGCTCTGCTAGCCCGGAGTGCGGCGAGATTAAGCATGTTTTCCAGTTCAGCTCCCGATCGTCCGGGCGATCGTGCCGCGACGGCATCCAGATCCACATCAGGTGCAGCCTTGATCTTCTTGGCATGATGCTTCAGAATAGCCAAGCGACCACGAAAATCGGGGAGATCGACATTGATGTGGCGATCAAAACGACCAGGCCTCGTCAGCGCCTTGTCCAGCAGATTGGGCAGGTTGGTGGCACCCATGATGATGATCTTGGTGTCTTGGTCGAAGCCGTCAAGCTCCGTGAGCAATTGATTGAGTGTCTGCTTGGCGTGGGCCTGGTCTCTGGGATTGCGTTTTCCGCCAACGGCGTCCAGTTCGTCGATGAAGATGATGGAGGGTGACTTGCTCTTGGCAGCCGTGAAAAGATCACGGACTCTCTTGGCACCTACACCGACGAAGATCTCGTCAAACTCACTGCCGGACATGTAGAAGAAGGGCACGCCGGCTTCGCCAGCCACGGCTCTGGCAAGCAAAGTCTTGCCCGTACCGGGAGGTCCCACAAGAAGAACACCCTTGGGCAGCTTGGCACCCAAGTCGGAGAAGTTTTCTGGGTTCTTGAGGAACTCAACCACTTCCTGAAGTTCTTCCTTGGCCTCATCGCAACCATGAACGTCGCTGAAACGGGTCGTCTGTTTCTCGGCCTTGACCTCAGAATCCGTCTTGCCCCCGGGAGTCCGTCGAAGCGTGCTCGCAGTCTCGATAAAAACGGTGATGATTGAGAAGCATACATATGTGACGAGGGCGAACCAAGCAAAGAACTTGAGCCAACGATAGATGAGATATCGAAGTGGTTCTTGAACGACTACGTGGAACGGTTCGCCCTTGCCACCCTTTGTTGCGGAGCCAAACGGAGTACTCGGCAGGACCGCACTGGCCATGGCCTGTTCATGAGCGTTCCAGTGGCCTCGAGCATACCCCGACGACGCGGATGGCCCAGCAGTCGCATTGGTTCCGGCCTTCAAAGCAGCCAAAGCCTTCTTGTAGGCGTCTTCGGTAGCCGCATTCGAAGCAAACCGACCGGTTTGGTAACGTTCGACGAGAATTCCGGGCATGTTGGCTCGCAGAAGAAGCTGGTAGAAAGCGTTTTGTATGTTGGCATTGTCCGCGTTGCGATTGGCGGATTCTTCGGCGGTAGCCAGTTGGTTGCGCGAGACACCGCTCGAGGAACCGAAAGCTGTTAAAAATCCTCGATGCTGAATTGCCGTGGGCCCGTAGGGCACGTGCTTTGCGATGAGGGGTTGACAATGGAACTTTGCCGTAAAACCTTGGGGCCGAAAGAGAGGTCGACGAAACACGGGATTCGCGGCCCGGAGACCAAGCTGCGTCAGCCCGGTGACGAGAAGCCGAGGGTCCGGGGGTGCATAGAGAGTAGGCAGAGAGGGAAGAACAGGCAGTGATGAGATGGTCGAGGTTTGGAGAAAATCGGGCAGAAAGGCTGACGACGGCTTGAGTGCGCCTCCGCTGAAGAGCGACGAGTCGGACACCGCCTTGGGACGCGGTGATTGTCGAGTCGAGTGCGTCGACGCCGTCCTCCATGGAGCCGTCAGCGCTTTCGCGACAGAGGGCCACGCCTCTGAGGCGGCAGACGCCATGCTCTTGAGGTGTCGAGGTCAGCCGGGCGCGTTTTGTGGTTTGCAGACAGGAAAGGAAGAAGAAGAAAAATCAGATGCGAAGATGCACAGCATGCACAGCATGCAGGCGGAAGCAAGAAACAAATCGACTCACCGGCATCCCGTGGAAAGCCATTGCCAGGACATACACCGCGGCGGGCGAGGCGGGGCGCGCGGCGATGAATGCGTGGTGCAAGAGGAGCGTGTTGATGGAGAAAAGTCGACTCGAGAAGCTGGATGTCAAGATGCGAGGGTGGAGGGGAGGAACGCGATCAAGTCCAAGGCAAACCAACCAACCCGTCTTTCGCCAGCCAGCCAGCCAACCAGCCCAAGGCCAGGTGGGGCCGAACTTCGGATCCGTTGGCCTCACAGCCGCTCACAACCGGCCCGAAGTACACCAAGTACCTCGGTGCTGAGATACCTGAGGCCTGCGCATGACGTGGCGCACCTGGTGGGTACCCGTCTCCCTCGGTACTTGGATCGGCATCGAGCACCAGGTTGCATGTTGCTCGCGAGTCGCAGACCACGCAATCGATCCACATGGCGTCTTCTCGCCAGATGGCAGGAGTGGCTGCTGCTTTTCGGTCTGCCATGATGCCAACATGGCCAGAGCCGACATCCTGCCTACTTAAGTACCTACCTACTTACTTAACCTACTTACTTGCCTAGGTACTCAATAGATGCTTGCATACTTACAAACTACATACCGAGGTAGGTTTGCCTACTTACCTACCTACTTAGGGTTATGGATTTTGATGAGCCTCCAGTCGACAGCTTGTTGACGTGAGGGCAGCTGCCGCGTGCAGCCTCGCCGTCATTAGTCATCACCTGGGTCGGCAACATTCCGCCTCAGCACGACGCGAATGGAAGCACATGGAACATGCAACGTGGACCTCGGACGGACCTTTGTCGCGTCACGCCGCCATGGGCCTTCATTGACTGCTGTACGGACAAAGCCATGAAAGAGGCGGCCTCACGCTTCCCCTAGAGTCTGCCAACATGGCGCAGCAAAAACACCACCCGAGCTGAACCACTTCTGCCGCTGTCCAATTGTCCAATCACGAAGCCGTGCGCCGGCCCAAAACTTTGCCGCGCCCTCCTCCTTGACGTTTCCACTCAGGGCATGCGCTCTCTCCTCTGCTCCATGCGAGCTCAAGATGCCACGCACATCATCTCTCGCTTGGCATATTTGGCTCTTGGCAAGAGGCATCCCATTGACGGGAAATAACGCCCTCCCTCGTCCCCGCCAGGTCATATCACGTCCGTACCCATTCATTCAAACCACCACGACCTCCCCACGCCGAATAACGAAAGCGCCTCTGTAGTACCCAGTCCCAGTCTCCAGCCCGTGGACCAGAGCAGAAACTGCAGTGCTCGTTTGTCCAGAATGCGTAGCGCACCTGGTCGTGCATAGAATCAAGAGGGACGCTCTATGCAGAGGGCCCTTTTAGTACTGGAGAATTAGCACATTATTCACACGAAAGACCTTCTATGCGCCGGGACCTGGGTAATTCGTGTATCTTTTTGGTCAAGAATGATATACACAAGTATATACATTTGTATATACAGAAAAGGGGACTACAGGAAGAAAGGGGAAAAGAATCGCGACAAAATGAAGAATAAAAGCGAGAAGAACAGAAGTATAGACGAAATAGAGGATAAATAAAAACATGTTAAAGAAATAGACCAGAAAAATACATTTTTGCCATATGGCAGCTTGCGGTTGAACAGATTTCAAAACGATTACGTTGAATCAGTTCATCGTCCGGTTTAACTGACAGTTCATTATCCAATATCGTACATGCTATACAAATCTCTCATGTCATCCAGTCAGGCCGTTATGCCACCATTGACAACAGTATGAACCGCCTTCTCTCTATGTGATCTTCATAATTCTTTCGCCTCATTGATCTGTCCCGTACCCTTTTAAGATCCTCAAATATGCACGAAAGAGAACAATTTGAAACCAAAGCCTTCCCAGCAAAACTCATCGGAGCCGGTATGACGACTCATCCAGAAACATGCAGAGCTGCGAATTAGAAGAAAAAAAGAAGAAAAATCGAGCAACAGACCTTGGTCTTGTGTGTCCCAAGTGGTATATCCATGATATGCGTATACAGTTAAGGTGAAAGATGCGTGTCTTCTAAGAAGAAAAAAAATCCAACGCCCAAAGAATAAAAGTATGCAGAAAAAAAAGTAATGTGACAAGAAAGTATTTAATATACAGAAGAATTCGCTTCGTGTGGTATCATGATGAGAAGGAAAAGGTAACCTTGACGCTTTGGATTGGAGGTCCTTTACATCGTCTCGATCTGGGAGCCCGGAAGCTGCATGCCAGCATCATCAAACTCAATCTTTTGTCCAGAGTAGATGTCGTACACTCCTGTTCCGAAAGCAGGTATTTGGCCAATAGTGACATCAGCAACTGACGGTTGGTACTGGTATCCCCAATCGCCATAGTTGGCCGGTGCGGAAGACTGATGAGTGTAAAGCCCGTCCGGCATGGTCGGGCTGTGTCCGGACATGGGCGAAAAGCTGGTAGGACTGCTGGACAACGGCGGCATGTTGGCCGCATTGTAGGCCACCTCAATGGATCTTCCAACCTGTTGGCGAGGGGTAGGGTAAGGCGCAGGTACGCTCGTGTTCATCGTAGCGACACCGGGGTTATTCTGGTCAACGACATAGTATGGCTGCGGTGGCAGGCTGGTGGTTTGTTGAATCATGTGCATGTTGGCTTCATGTTGGAAATCGTGAACTTCGGGAACGCCGGGTTGTTGGTACATCTGGTGGCCCACACCATATGGTGCTATTTGGTGACCAAAATCGGCGAATGTGGCAGCTCGATGCATCGGATGGCTGTGAGCCATTGTGGGATGGATGATAGGACCGGGACCTGACATCGACCAGGTCATCGTGGTGTGATCGGGAGTTACGGGCGACTCGCCCATGTCCGATTCTGAGGTGCAGTCGTCGAGTATATCAGTGGAATGAAGTCCTCGGTGGTGAGATCGCCGTTGGTGTTTCACCATGGTGGTCTTTCGGCAGAAGCTGTTTCACATCGTGTTAGGCTCAGAACGAGGATTTAGGTCGATTGCAAGCCCAGCCATTACATACCTCTTGAGGCATCCATCATGTGCGCATTTGTAGGGACGCTTGCCCGTGTGGATACGTCGATGACGGGCGAGAGACGATGACTGACGGATAATGTTAGTCAAAACGGAATAAGGACGCGAAACAGGCTAGGTGTCAATCATACATCAGAGAAACGCTTTCCACAGCCAATATGTTGGCATTGATGAGGTTTCTCACCAGTGTGAGTTCGAATATGAACAGTCAGAGCACTTCGCTGGATAAAGCTTTTGCCGCAGCCTGGAGTATTGCAGGTATAGGGTCTCTCATTTGTGTGAATTCGATAGTGCCGTTGCAAATCTGATTTGCGGTTGAAACTCTGTAATATTCTTGTTAGCTGTGTCTGACAACAAATCGCATTCAACATTCGGGCGATTCTATTTCCTACCTTGTTGCAAGAATCCCAATCACACTGGAATGGCCGGGTAGCTGGCTCATATTCCACTAGCTCAAGGAGCTCCATTGTAAATATTCAATGTGTTGTTGTACCGTTAAGAGAAGGAAGGGATGGTGATGGCGATGTAAGATCGCTTGGGCTTATTATGTCTCAGACACGGTGACGGAAAAGTAAGTGAATAAATGAGACAGAATATTTCGGAGTGTACCAAGCGGAAGCTGGGGTGACTGAATATAAAAAGGGGGGCAATCAAGAATTAAGAAATGTCGGAAGGGGAGGAAGCCTTTTGTACAAGATGCCTGTGTAGAAGTAGAGAAGTATCCTGGTTTGAATCAAGACCTGGTGATATCGGGGAGTAACAAAAAGGCGGCGATGGAGATGTTATATATGATCGGAGACTAATGTGCCAGGATAGGAAGGGTGGACATGGAAGTATGATGCCGGGGGGAAGGGGGGGTGGGGGGGGGGGGGGGGGGGGGGGGGGGGGGGGGGGGGGTTTGGTAAGGTGGGGTGCGATGGAGGTAAAAAAATCGTGGATCGTGGTTTCTGGCAGTATGCAGAGCCGAGGAGATGTTTGGTTTGGTTGTGGTTATGACAGATTCTGTGGTCGCTAGTAGGAACTAGCAGTACCTCAACGTCTACCCCAGGTGTGTGGATTTTAACTTGTGGGTAGACCGTGGGACTCAAGCGACGCTCGGGCGTGAAGGTTGAACAACCTGGTATGCTACACGAATCGGCTAGATCAATGGCAAGGCCAGATGCTGGGGAAAAAGGGTTTCGGGGGTTGCGCAGAGGCTAGGTTCCTTGCCAATTGGGCTTTTGCAGTTGAACGACTAGACCGACTAGAGCCGACACGCCGTTGCCGCAGTCTCGGTACAGTGACGTGCAAGAGCAAGGCGACGGCAACACCAATGACAACACCAATGACAACTGCCAACCGAGTCCTGCTCCAGCAACTCGCAACTCGCAACTCGCAACTGAACATGCACCCTGTGGCCAGCAGCGCGCCGTCGTTCTCTCTTTGGCTTGTTGTGTTGTGGGCGCTGTTGACGAGCAAGTGAGTGGTCGGCGATGCCCGAAACAGTTCGAAGCACACGTGGCTGGCTTAAGAAATCGACGCCGTTCTCGTGGCGGACGTCCACAAGTGGAAATACAGACCGGCAGCCCGAAGTTCTCGGGGAGTGGTGGTGGAGGCTAGATCTTTTCTCCCCTTTCCAAGGCGTGGGGGCTGGAGACAACCTGGAGACTGTCGCGTGCCGCTCAATTGGTTGACGTTGCCATACGTCGACCAAGAAGACACATCGGGCAGCCCAGGACGCCAGTCGACCGCCGAGAGGGGCGATTGCGGCGTGGACGCGGAAGTGGGTAGGCAAAGAGCGATGTGGCTGCAAACAATCCTTTCAACTGAAGGCGGTTGGTTCCAAGCGATCCAGCGACTGACTCAGGGCGAGGATTCCCGGGCCCAACTATCGTGGTGCTAACAAGAGCGCTAGCGTGAGGAGGATGCGAGAAACAAAACGTTAGTAGAGGAGATGAGTTGGTAGCAAGAAGACGAGAGCAGACTTGGGGAGAAAACCGCCATCCAGCGCAAGCTATGACGAATCAAGAGACGGGCAAAGGCTGCGGCACACAACTGCAGACAGAGTACGTACTGCGCTATAGATTGAGCCTCGAGATGCGGATCCCGCGAGTAGAACGGGATTCTTCCATGTTGCTTGTGTGGCCAGTCTGCGATGTGCAGCCACGGATAGCTCGTTGCCGGCATTTCATGTTGGATTGGGGCCGCCGACGAGTCGGCAGTCCGCAGCAGGCAGCAGGCAGCAAGAGGCAGGCTTCTGCACGTCGTATACATGTCTTGTGTCCTATGCATACCTAACTTGCCCATGTCTTTGTCCATGTCATGGCCCGACACAGACGTTGGGACACAAGACGTTGAAAGTTGACGGTTGGGGGATCTCCTGCAGGGCCACTTCCCGATGGCAAGGGCAGGAGCCGGGGAGGTGTGCGCTTGCCGTCGCGGTCAACCGTCAACCGTCTACTGGTTGCAGGCGGGCAGGCACGTCAGCAGGCTCGCAGCAGCAGCAGCAGCAGCAGCATGGCCCCAGGCCTCCCGCCCCTACTCCCGTTCGAGTGGCTGAAGGTACCGAGCAATCGGGAAAGAACAAGGGGACCGGAGACGCCACACGCCACCGACAGGGTTGGCAACTTAGCAGGGCAGGAGCGGGGGGGGGGGGGGGGGTGAGGGCATGTGGGGGGGGAGGCCAGAGGTAAAGAGGTGGGTGGGTACAAGAGTGGACCTCATCGGTCGGCCGCTTCAAGCCAGAGCTTCCCAGTAATCCTACTGGATCGAACCGGGGCTGGACCATCGTCGGCCTACTCGTTCTCGGTCTGGTCTGGTCCTGGGTCTGGGTCCGGTCCTGGTCTGGTCCTGCCTGGTCTGGTGCCGGCAGCGAGCACCAGACCCGACTTTTACTGTCCGGCCGTAGCCAAGGACGCTGCTGACTGAGCATGCTCTGCACCCGCCTGGCGTCGCCGCCGCTCTGGCTTGGCGGTTCTGGCTTGGCGGTTCTGGCTTGGCGGTTATTGTTCTAGCCCGGAGTCGCCAGGTCAGCCGTCGATGATGCAGAGAATTCCAGTTAGACCTTGTGCACGCACCTACCAACTAGGTATCTAGATACCTACCTACTTACTTGCTTGAGGTAGTTGCTTATTATTTTAAAGTACCTTGTACTTGAGTAATTAGGTCTGGCCTAATGGGGTCCGTCTCTGACTGATGTAATGAATCTGGAGGCACTTGGCAAGTCCCGTTACCTCAACAGCTTTTCCTCGGCGGCGGCCATGGTTAACAGGATTGGCACTACCAAGTGACGGGCGGACATGCATTCATGCAGTGTCAGTAGACGACGATGCTGTCTCCATGCAGCCCGAGTCCGACGTATCAAATTTGTGCTTTCTTTTTTCCACGTGCATATGCGCCTCGGGGGGCTCGGCATTGAAATCAGCACATCGCAACACAAGCCATTGCCCAGCGCACCGAAAGGGCATTTGGGAATGAGAAACATTGGACACTGGTGCGTGAAATTGCTGCTATCGGACGTCACCGAGCAAATGTCGTCACCCAAGATACGGCACTACCATGTACATACATGTACGTTTCTATCGTCGATGGTCTAACGGTGGGGCCGGTAGACCTTTCGCGGATTTTGCCCGCCAGGACTCGGGACCCAGTCGCGCACCGGCACAACTTACCAGGGCCAGCCACTGGTCAGTCTGTCGACGCTGTCCACCTGGTCCACATCGCCGATTCTCGGCCGGTGGCCAACGAAGCTTTGTATGTACATACACACGATACAGTCCACGACCCTGAACGCCTGACATCGGCCAATGGTTCATTGAGGGAGAAACCAAATTCATTTCATTCCCTGCCATTCGTCTACAGATCTATGAAGCTTGTCCAGAAATCCCCTCTCTTTCTTTTTGTGTTGTCTTTAGCCTTGCCCTTTGAAAAAGACAACTACTTGGAGAAAAGGGAAGAAACAAGAAAGAGGGGAAGGCAAGGAGAAAAGAAGGATCAGTACCAACGTGGAAGAGATGCGTTTTGGTAGGAAGGAGCCACCGGCAGTGACCGCGGCAAGGCAAAGGCAGGCAGGAAAGTGGAACCCTTCCATGGTGGTAAGTTCAAGCTCGTCAGCGCAACCAGCGGCAGCCTCCATCGTCCATAACTCCCTGCATGCCTGCCAGAGCCATCTTTTGTGCAACTCCATCGTGAGTTGCTAACAGGCTCAGCTCGCCCGAACAGCTAGCCGTCAGGTGAATAATACCCCGAGCGTTTCGTTTCCGTTCCCATACGCCGGGCAAAAGCCGACCGACCAACTCGATTCATACAGAGTAGACTACCTCATTCATACATAGCACATACGAACAGGACTCTAATCCTTCAGGCAGAGCTACGCGCGGCGTGAAGATCTACAATCTGCCGCTGCTCGTCCCACGCATGACCGACAGAACATACAAGACCAATAGTTTTCTTCAGGTGATGCTAGTTCTGTCTGCAGTCCTCTGCCATGGCCAGTTCCTTCAGATGTTAGCCTGGAGTTCTATCTAGGTACTTAGGTAGACAAGTGGGGAGAAAATCGAACCGAGCACCAGGGCTGTGTTTGTTTCGCTAGCAAAGACGACGAAGGATTACCGTTTTTGCGGCCGTGGTTTTGTGTGAAGGCACTTACATCCTTGACTCGCAGCGCCACGAGTGGATGGGACTGTGCGCACCTTTTTTTTTTTTTATTCTTGCGGGATTTTTCCAATATAGAAGACATGATTTGTGCCTGAGCACATGTTCAAATTTAACTGATATGGTATTGATTGGTAGGAAGGCTAAAGCGAGACCAGACATGGCGTAACGTGCTTGCTTTGTTGTGTGGAATCCCTCCACCATCAAAAATCCTGCATTGGCATTACTGGCTCGATCCGATTCCATTGGTTGACGCTTTTTTTTTTTTTTTTTTTTTTTTGCTGGTTTTTCTTCTTAACTTGGTTTGTGTTTCGTTTATTCCACATTCTCTTGCAGGCACCAGTTCCGTCCGCCACAAACCCTGGTCCGTCCGCCATATGTCCCGAGGGCTTGGCTCGGCTCAATCTAGAGCAGCACGGCGGCCGCCAGAACCCGAAATGACACCGTGGTGATGCTTCTGGGCGTCTGCGGCGAAGAAGAAATTATGTTGACTGGGGAACAATGTGAGACCCTGCAGTATGTATGCGGTTGTGAAGTGTTGACTACTACGGCTAAAGGATGAGTACGGCTAAAGGGAAAAAAAAGAAAAGAAAGAAAAAGAAAAAACACTCCCAACATATAACGTCATATTGGCGGCGCGACAGCTGCAACGTTGGAGTAGGCTTTCGCATGAAAACGGTCGGAACCTGTGCTTTACCAGAATTTCAACGTCTTTTGAACGCTATGTGTTCGTCTGGCCCGTATGTTTTTCTGGCATGAAAGAGATGAAAGTCCACACGAGTTGCGCCAACTGTCTGCCAACTGTCTGCACACTGCTTGTCAACTGCCAGTGGTGTCGCGACTGGTGACGCACCAAGAAAAAAAAATAGTGTGCGCAACCCATTTTTACGGTGGGTCCAGGGAATCCCGACCGTTTTGCCATTCGATTTGGGCATAAAAAGTTTCGGATTTTTACTTGAGATCCACTGTAAGTTTCGATGGTCCCGCTTCAGGCCAGGCCCCCTCTGCGCCTCATTGGACCGCGGGAGCGAGCGCTGATCGAAGTGGGGCTCGCAGCCCTGACCTTGTCCGTATCTACCGAGCGTGCTTGTGAAAGAAGCTCGGACCTTTGCTACCCCGTTTCACCCGTTTGCCCAGAGAGTTGAAACATTTCCCACGCGCCGCACTGCAGGCGATGCAAAGTCTTCTCCGTGGGGAGCATTAGCACATGGGGAGAATTGATCGGATCATGTCAAATGGCATGGCGAGCCGGCCGAGTCTCCTGATCATGGACTTGCTTTTTTTTTGTCTTGTTTTTTTTTTTGTTTTTTTCATCCCGTCAGGTTTGCCGGGTGAACAGTCCCGCAGAAGCAGGAACAAAGACAGGCCTCTCTGATTTGCCGATGAGGTCCCCCAGCCTCTCCAGTCGTCTCTCCAAAAGTCGCACTCTGCGCAAAGTTTTGAGCGTCGTGAAACGGTATGAATGCGAGTGGTGATTGAAGGTGGAAAGTAGAAAAAAAGGAAAGGGGGAAAGGGGGGAAAGGGGAAAAGGAAAAGGAAAAGGAAAAGGAAAAGGAAAAGGAAAAGGAAAAGGAAAAGGAAAAGGAAAAGGAAAAGGAAAAGGAAAACAAAAAGCAAAGAAAACAAAAGTTAAAAAAGGGGGGCGCGAGATGGAAATTGACGTACGACGGTGAAAAGGCAGGAAATAATCCGGGCTGCCGTGGCTTGGCGTGGCTCGGCGTGGCTCGGCGTGGCTCGGCGTGGCTCGACCGGAAACCCAGAAAAGGAATTGCCCCGCCATCAGTGTAGCGCAGAGATTTACACGGGTGATGAGACGCACAAATTGGCGGCGCAAATCGGGGAAACTGCACATGTATGGACTGATACGCGCTGACACGCGGCTCGTAGGCGCCAGGACAATGCCTGCACGGGCATTCTCTTCCGCCTCCGGCACTCTAAGGGACCCCTCCAAGGGATCCTCCAGATAACCAGGGCCTGCAATCCAGGCTCTGCCGAATCGAATCAACGCCTAGCCAGAGAGCCCTGATCCTGCACAGTCTCCACATGCAGACATGCGGCAACAAAGCGGGCACCCACCACAGCCCTCAGAACCCCACTCATTTCCCCACTCACGTCCCCGTGCACCCACTTGTTTCCCGTCCGCGCCCTGCCACCTGCCGTCCTCGCCGCACCTGCAACAAATTACGAGGTTTCTGACATGAAATCCATTGCCTCAAAAGGCAGTGCAATGTTGGCCTAAATGTTCTGAAACGAAGGCACCGATGCTTTGGCATCAACTCTTTTTCTTTTTCTTTCTTTCTTTTCTTCTCTTTTCGTCCTTTGTCTTTTCTTTTTTCTTTTCTTTTTCCCCCCTCTTCTTCTCCGCCTCTCCACGCGGGTCGAAAACATCTTCGCAGCAACATCGTCTTCTTCCCTTGCACCCGCTCATGTATGCTGGTTCTTCGACCCCTCAGAGGCTAAAAGAGGAAAAGGAGAATTCCATCGCCCGGAGATGCGATCGGGCGCCTTGCCCCCCACTTCCCTCCTTGGCTGACTCGAGCCCATCTACGCCAGCCGGAAGTAGCCACATGTTGACGAAGTTGTCCGGTTGCAGGTCTGCCGGGCGGAACATGACGATGGACAGGCCAATTCGTTTGGGCTGGGTTTCTTTCTTGCCCTACTCGGGGTGTCGGCTCTCCGGGTCATTCCATCGGCGTTTGGTCTATGGAGGATGAGCGCCCGAGTGCATCTATGCGTGATACGCTGGCTTTTTTTTTGGAGTTTGACTTTTTTTTGACGTCATGGTTCATAACTTAGCCGCGTTTTCTTTTTCTTTTCTTTTCCGTTCTTTTTCCTTTCCACCTTTTTGGCCTGGAGGGTTCTGCGTTCCGGGTACCGATCATGAGGTTTCGTGGCATTTCGTCCTCATCGTACTTGTGGCTGAGGCGTGCGCGGGTACGGGCTCGACGGAGTTTCGTGTCGAGCAGTCCCGGAGCAGTCCCCGATGGAGCGGCGTACTTGTTCAATCATTTGGATTTAGAAAACAACGACCCAAACGGAGACAGGGGGGGACAAGAGAAAAGTCGCTACAGAAACGCGGCGGGCTGCCCGGGGCGGGCTGCCCGGGTGAGGGTTCGTGCGGGGATGAATCGCGGAGCGGCGGAGGGGAGGTTGTGGGCATCATGGCGATCCACGGCCTGGCGTGTTTCTTGCCTGGCGTGTTTCTTGCCTGGCGCCAGGCCGAGGGCGAGCCGCGAAGGAGGACCGTCGCCCTGCACAGGCTCTCGGGGGATTCCTTTTGGCCTATTCCGAGGCGGAAAATGCCCAGTAGCGTCGCCGGGAGCGGATTTCGCGATTTTGGGGCGGATGCTAGCCTCGACTGCCACAGGCACAGGCACGGGTACAGGCGTGCACGTGGGGATCCCGGCTTCAACCTGTTTCAGCATCTGGCCAGCCCGATATAGCAACCGCCGTGGCATGCCCGGGGCAGTTCAGGCGTATGTTGCTGCCGGCGCGGCGCCAGTGCCGTCCCACGATCCTGTTCGGGTCGCCTTGCGGACGCTGGCTCCGGTACCTGCGCTGCACCGGACACTGCCGGCCGGGCTGTGCGGACATGGAGGGCTGGAGGGCTGGAGGGCTGGTGGGCTGGTCTGGGCAGGCAAATGGTGGTTGGGGGAGGGAAAATGGACGCGGGGACCACATGTGGCGCATGCCGCTGCTTGCCTCGTGAGGCCTCGTGTGTCTGATGTTGCCTCATGTTGCCTCATGACGCCTCATGACGCCTCATGACGCCTCACATGTCTCATGATGCCTCAGGATTCCACCAGTATCGGGCTTCAGATACGGTAGCTGCGCGTGTCCCCAGCCACCATGGCCCATGCACCGCGGGGATCAATAAGAACAAACCCGGGCTATACTCTCTATTTTGCCCCAAAGCGGCACGGTCTTGTGTACGAACATGTACATACAGCAAGGTACCTGGATACGTCGCTCTCGCCGCATTTCCACCACCCACGCGCTCGTATCCGCGTACAGACATGTACATGTATGTATTACATATGTGTGGTGCAGTACTTATGTTGTATGTATACTTTACACAATATACACCTGTTGACGTTGTGCCAATGGTCCACGGGGGCGCGCTGTAAGCTTGCTTGGCCTGGCAGTCTCCCCATGCTCCTGTCCTGCTCCTGTCCTGCCCCTGTGCTTGCCGTATCCCTGTCCACAGCAGGGATCTAGGATCGGGCTGCTGTTTTCTGCAAGATGGCAGCAACCTCAGGGCCTGGTGCGGGGGCGTCCCCGTCTTGTCCCCGTCTTGTCCCTGGCTTGCCCCTGGCTTGCCCCTGGCTTGTCCCTGTTCCGTTTTAGCGCGGCGGACCGGGGGAGGAGGGGGGAAAGGGGGGGGGGGAGCAGCCCACACCCCTCCATCATGCCCAGGACTCGGAGAGCGTGCGCGTGAAACAACGTCTGGTGAGATGCGGAACCGGCATCGCACACAACACACATCTGTACATACATACGACAGCATCTGTACATACAGCAACAACAACATCTGTACACACGGTGGCATATGTATGTACATTCAACATACATCCCCCCCCCCCACAAGGACAGGCATGCTGAGTCGCGTCCCGTCCTGCTCCGTCGGCCTCCCTTGGCCGTGTCTTGAGGACTGCATGGTCAAACGCGGGTGAGTACATGAGATTGCTCTGTAGATGGGACCGATGACGCTGGAACAATAAATGTGGCAAGTTGCGAAAGCGCAGCTTGGTAGGACATGGACCTGCCGGCCTGCGCACCCACCAGAGGTCCTTGGGCCGACTCTGCCTCTCATTCCAAATCATGCAGCTGAAGCACTTACACGGAGGGTATGCTCAACATCTCTCTGGCGGTGCCCTCGCCGCAACGGCCGCGACGAAGACGCCGAGTTTGCGACATGCACATCGCGGGGGAGGGCTCGGCCGATGCCTCCCTGCAGAGCCGGAGAACGGATTGCGACGCTGCCTTGTGCGCCCCTCCTCCTCTTCCTCCTCCTCCCCCGGTGCATGACAGGTCCGTTGCTTCTTCCTGCTCCCCCATCGCTGGACCGGAATCAACGGGCAGGCCCTGGATGTCGGGCCCGCTCTGGAGGGCGGCGCTCCCCCCTTATCGATCGACGACGCGTGGGCTTGCGGCTTTGGCACGCCAAGTTTCCCGTCTGCCGCGGCGCGTTTTACATTGTCGGCAGATGGCAATTCTCTTTGATGGCATTTTGGGCGTCGAGTGAAGCGGCCAGGACCCTGCGTGCGTGTTGCCCGACGAACGTTGGCGTTTATGCGATGTTCTTTTCTTTTGTTCTTGTTCTTGTTTTTTTTTTTTTTTTTTTTTTTTTTTTTTTTTTTTTTTTTTTTTTTTTTTTTTTTTTTTTTGTGGAGGCGTTATTTCCATCACCC
>SRPY01000105.1:0-62262 GCA_018360145.1 Claviceps africana
TCCTTCTTTCCTTCTTCTTCTTCTTCTTTTTTTTTTTTTTTGCAAAATCGTCTTAGAGACGACTTGGTTGGATTGAGTGGTAGAGTTGGGCACGAACAAGGCCCCCTCGGAGACAAGCGCGCATATTTCTTACCAGAACGGCCAATTGTCTATAGCAGCGTACAATACTGAGACTTGGTGCATTGCACATGCCATTGCATTTCCGGTCCCGATTACATGCTTCCCATTTCTCAAGCTGCGTTGCTCCGACATTGCCTATCCGATGCAGATCCCGATCAGGGACCCTCTGTACCCTAACGTCTATATTCCAGAACTCCAAAAGAGGAAAGAAAAAGAAAATGCATGGGTTCTATTTTTCCCGCTCTTCACTCCAGGTCCAAATCCACGTCATCCGGACTTTGCCAAGAAAAAGAAAAAGAAAAAAAAAAGAAAAGAAAAGAAATATGCATCTCACGCCTCCACGGCAAGCTTTTGCACACCCCCGGTCGGAACACCGTCGTCTTCCTCATCAACCTCCTCATCCGCGTTGCCAGCCAAGCCCCTCTGCCATATTTGCCTCCCCGTCAACTTGACGGGCTCCTTAACCCTGGCCCTCTTCAGCTCCGCCAGCCTCTCCTCCTCCTCGAGCCTCTCCTTCTCCGCCATCTCCCGCATGAAGCCTTCCCGCCACTTGAGAAAGGTCTCGGGCGTGACCTGCGTGCCGTGGAACTTCTTGTTCTCCTCCCTCTCCGCCGCCAGGGCCATCTCCTCCTGCGCCCTGGCGACGGTGTCCTTGCGGTCCTGGATCATCTGCTCGGCGTGGTCCTTGATGGTCGACACGACGGTGAATATCATGGCCATGCCGAGGTTTTCCTGTATGGTCTCCTGCACGAGGGAGAGGAGCTCCTCCCTGTCGGCGCCGATGTTGAAGTGTTGGTGCGATGGTGCGTTGGGCGCGCCGAGGAGGTCGAGATGGGGCGCCACGTCGGGGTAGTCGTCTGGGTAGCGGACCTGGAGGAGGAACTGCGGCGCCGAGTCGTCATCTTCCTCGAAGGGGATGTCGAGTTTGATGGAGACTTGGAACTCGGTCTCGGATAGATCTGTGACGGGTTTATGCCCCCCGTGTTAGCACGCCGGGGGTTGCTTGGCGCGAGGGGAACGAGCGGTACCTGTGATTTCGTCGGGGAAGATGGACTCGAGGACCTCGCGCTCCTCGACTTGCTCTTCGCGACCCATGGCGGCGGGGGGATGACGGACGATGAACGGGAGCTGGGCTGTTTCGGAGAATGGTTCGTCGTTCTGCAAGGACCGGACGCCCGACGTGTTGAGTCGCTGCCGTCTCGGAGCCACCAGAGAGTCCAGAGTGAGTCCAGAGTCCAGACGGTGCAGCGTGGGCAGGTGGGGTCTGGTCTGGTCCGTCCGAGAATCGTCCTGGGATAACTCCACAGCGGCGGAGGAGGGGGGGGGGGGTGATGTCGGCGTGTCGCCTACAGCCCGGTCCTGGTCAAGCCCAAACGCAGCCCTCACCGCTCGGCAGAATTTCAAAAAATTTGGGACGTTCGACGACCCTGGAGCGTGTGTCGCAAAAAAAAAAGCTGGCGGGTTCCGGTCCGGTTTATGCTGCTCGTCCCATCAACGTCGATTTCTACTATTCCCGCCGGCTCTCGAGCACGCCAGGCCTTTTTCGACGGCAATTTTTCTTTCTTTTTTTGTTTGCCAAAATGGCCGCGAAACCTGCCGCTGCCGGCAGCAAGAGAAAAGCTGCCCCCACCGCCAAGGGGAGGTCTGATTCCAAAAAGGTTCGCGTGGACGAGACCAAGGCTCGAAAAAGTGCGTCGGCTTCGAAAGGCGATGAGTCCGATCCAGACTCGGAAGATGGAGGGGTGCAGTTGAATGGCAAAGATGCGAAGAATGTCAAGAATGTCAAAAAGGTTGACGCTGGCGCCAATGCTGATGCTTTCGATCGAAGTAAGTAGCCGCCAAAAGAACCCTTTCCTTTCCTTTCTATCTCTATACATAACATGTATATATATATATATATATATATATATCAAACCCTTTCACCTGATGCTGATATGGCCTGCGCCTCTAGCCGGCTTGACCTCGAGGGAGTCTCACGCGAAACAAAAACAGTTGGCACTGGAGCGGAAAGCCGCCAAGCCCTTGGCCGACGAGGTACAGCGCACCAAGAAGATCTGGGAGAGATTAAGACTGAAATCCCATGTTCCCAAAGAGGAGCGCCAGAAGTTGGTCGAGGAGCTTTTTGGCATCATTACGGGTCGGTGCAAGGATTTCGTCCTCAAGCATGACGCCGTCCGAGCCGTGCAGACAGCAATCAAGTACGCCACGCGCGAGCAGAGAAAGCAGATCGCTCGGGAACTTGAGGGAACCTATGCCCAGCTCGCCGAAAGCAAGTATGCCAAGTTCTTGGTCGGAAAGCTCCTCGTGCACAACGACGACGAGATTCGAGACTTGGTGATCCCCAATTTCTACGGCAAGGTTCGCAAGCTCATCAACCACGCCGAGGCCTCTTGGATTCTCGACGACATCTACCGGACTGTTGCCACAAAGGAGCACAAGGCCGTGCTCTTGAGAGAGTGGTACGGACCCGAGTTCAGCATCCGAGAATTGACCAAGGACACCAAGCCCACTGCGGATCTGAAGGAAATCCTCGCGGCCGAACCCAGCAAGCGCGGCCCCATCATGAAGACTCTGCTGGACATGATCAACTCGCTCATTCAGAAGCGCATGACGGGCTTCACCATGCTGCACGACGCCATGCTGCAGTACTTCCTCAACACACAGCCCGGAAGCGAAGAGTTCAGTGAATTTATCGAGATGGTAAAGGGAGACGAGGGTGGTGATTTGTTGAAGAACATGGCCTTCACCAAGTCGGGCGCCCGGCTCTCCTGCCTGCTACTGGTGTATGGATCTGCCAAGGACAGGAAGCAGTATATAAAGGTATACAAGGATACCTTTGTGCTCATGTCGGGCGATGTGTACGCTCATACGGTCATTCTGACGGCCTACGATGTCATTGATGATACCAAACTTACGGCCAAGTCCATCTTTCCTGAGCTCGTCGGCGAGAATGCCGACGAGACGACACAAAACGTTGTCGGTGCTGCCAATAATCCCTTCGCCAGGACGACGTTCCTGTATCTATTCGAGGGACTCGCCAAGTCTCTGTTCCCTGCCAGTCACTCGTTTGACCTTGACATCCTGAGCCAAGTCCACGAGATTCGCAAAGCGACGAGTAAGAAGGATGAGGACATTCGCCGACGAGAGCTCGCATCTTCCCTCTCACCATATCTGATACCAGCCATCGAACAAGGCGCTCTCGACCTGACGTCCACGGCTTTCGGGTGCCAATTCGTTGCCGACGTTCTCTTGTCGTCAACCACTCACGACAAGACTGCAGCGCTGAAAGCGATTGCTCGATCTGCTGCTGGAGACCCCAAGGAAGAAGTGGCCGAGGACGCCATGGCGCGTCCCCACATCTCTTGCACCTCATTCGGTGGTCGCATGCTAAAATCACTGATCCAGGGTGGAAGGTTTGACAAGGCCGCTGGCAAGATCATCCCATCCGACCCCCCTCTCCAATTTGCCAATATTCTTTACCCACTGATCAAGGACTACATCATTGATTGGGCCACGGGCCCAAGCTCCTTCGTGGTTGTTGGCTTGGTCGAATCAAACGATTTCAGTAACGTGGACGAACTGAAGAGGACTCTGAAGAAGAACAGAAAAGCCCTGGAGAAGGCTGCCACAGAGATGACTCCTGAGCAAGAAGCTGCCAAGGCGGCCCAGGAGGAAAAGAAGGCCGACAAAGGTGGAAAGAAGGGAAAGAAGAAGTTTGAGACAGCTGTTGGAAATGCTGGTAGCAAGTTGTTGCTGGAGAAGCTTTGAGACAGCGGGCGATCTGAGAGCGTTCTTGGTGTATATATTTTTTGTCGCTCATAAGCTTGTTTGTGTTTCCCTCTCATCAGAACTCGAGGTGGGCATTTCTTTCCATAAGCATCTTTTGGGACTTGTTGTGGATCGGAGCATTAGTTTACCAAATGGACCAGTTGGCGTTTTTGCCCCTTTCTTCTCTATTCTTTCTCTTTCCCCTCTTTTCTGTTCTTTCTTTCTTTCTTTCTTTCTTTCTTTCTTTCTCTCTCTCTCTCTCTCTCTTTTTTTTTTTTGAGACTTGAGCTTCCTGTCTCGCGTCGGGTTTGAGCCTCTGTGCAGACACTAAGCAGTCGTCCTTCATGAACATACGTGGCGGTGTCGTTGAGTGATGAATGAGAGGTTGTAGCATCGCTTGTTCCACATGTTCAGCGTGTTGAAACTGCGTGTCACACCGCCATCCTCGATTCACTATTTGTTCGCTCATTGTCAGAGCAGAGCAAGGGAAGGAAGAAACATGCTGTAATGGGAGAAGGGCAGGATTGAGAAACAAAGTAAGGTGCTGAAGAAACTGGCTTTCACCCAGAGCAAAGTACGATTGTCGTTATGGTCTGAACAAGCCTACCTGGACATGATGACGACGACGATGATGATGATGAGGTTTGTTTGTCCAGGCGTCAACTTCACCACAGCTCAGCCGGCCGCCCTTGTGCGAATCTCCAACCGCGGCACAAGCGCCTCCGCATGATTCCAAGCAATGAAAGACTCGGGTTGGCGAGGAACGCAACGGGGACTTGGCCGTGGCAAGTGTTGGTTTTGTGCCACGGGCAAGTGTCCGCCACCTGTAGGCGACCGTCGAAACAAGCCGGCCAGTTTTCAACGAATGTTGCCAGCCGTCACAGCGAGCTTGCTTCCCGCCGAGACGGTCGCTAGGCACACGCCCCTTTTGCATCAGAACTTCTCACTTTCGGTCGAGAAGAATTCATTCGAGCCGAGGGGAGGTGCAGCATGGTTGAAACTCGAAATCATACATTCATTCATCTGCTTTACGTCCGTCACCGCAGTGTCGATCAGGCGAGAGCACATTGCCGACATCTCTAACGCCCAAAGCTGCCGTCCCATTCTTTTGACCAGTCTTGTCCATCGGGAGTTTTTCTCGAGTCATCCGACTCTAGAAAAAAGCCAAGGAGAGAAGGGGGGGGAAAGGCAAAAAAAAAAAAAGTATCAGCCTGACGAGGCGACAGCACAAACTTCATCATGCCGGTCCGAGACGTCTGCCCCGTCGGCTACCGCTACTATTCCTGTCACGGAAATGATTCCAACGGGTGCTTCTCTGTGAATCCCTGCTCGTTGCCAGCTTGGGCGCGTTCGTTTATACCCGAGGGAAGCCAGGAGGATGCCCAGGCAAGCAGCGCGGACACGGAGTTCCCGGCGGCGACAACGACGACATCGACTCCCCCCCCCAGCAAGACCGACTCGGGAATTACGCACACCATTCCGAATCATTCGGTGGTGACCGTGACGAAACACACGGTTGTGTTTTCCGAGGCGCCTCCTTCTACGGAGTCCCCGGCCGCAACGGGCGATGCGCACACGACGTCCGTGGAGGCGACGGCGGCGTCGGCAGCTCCTTGCTCAACTTGCATCTCCACGCATATCCCTACCGAAGCCCCGTCGACGGATGCTTCGGGGGGAGGGGGCTTCCCGTCCGGGGCCATCGCCGGGGCAGCAACGGGGGGGGCCGTTATTGCCATCATGGTGCTGGTGCTGGTGTTTGTTTCGAGGAGACGGAAGAAGCGGCGGGAAAACCACGATGCGAGCGAGTCGGAAACGCTGGGTTGCGACGCGCGTGTGGATGGGTGTGAGAAGTCGAATCCCTCGCATGTTGGGCACTTGCGTCCGAACAGCGATCCGTTTGCACCGTTTGGAGGTATGAAGTTGAAAAAGAAAAAGAAGAAAAAAATTTACTGGCTTGGAAACCTTCTGGGCCTCTATATCGAGTTTTCCAAGACACCTAATATATACCACAGAAAAGAAGAGAAAAAGAAATAGGCAGCGGGGGTGGAAACTGGGAGCTAACGTTCTTCGCACAGGTCGCGCCGATCGACCCGAGCATCTACACCGTCCACCTAGCGGGACATTCGAGATGGACGGCGCGGGCATCTCGGCCGTGGAGCTGCCAGCGGTGAACATCTCGGAAGCACCAGACACGTCCAGGACGGCCTCGGTGTCGGCTGCGATGGAGGAGGTCTCGGGGATGGCTCCGGCGCCTGCCGCCGATCCGGCCGCGACGCTTGCCTCGCGGTCGAGCAATCCGCAGGGGGGAATCACCTACGTCAATCAATGGAACCAATACAGGGCGATGGGGGAGGGAGTCCTTTGAATGAGAAATGGCTTTACACGGGGACGTGGCGCAGAAGACTGTTTATTTTTTTTTATTTTTTTTATTCTTTGTCTGCAAGTTGATCGTGGAATGTATTAGGACAAATCGCCGTGTTTCTTGGAGTACCGAACATATCAGTCTTTGTTTTTCCTCCATAGAGTGGGCAATGCAAATTGTGGTGGACGACGGAGATGGCCTCACGGGATAAAGGGTCGAACTCGCCGGTCGAGATGTCATGAGATGGGGGCAAATAAATAAAAAAAGACAAAAAAAAAACCCCCCCCAAAACCAATGCCGTACATCAACCACGGATGGCCAATCACCCCTCTGCGCGCAGGTCACGCAGCAGGTCCTCGACCCTCGCCCAGACCGTCACGAAATCCCCATCTATTCTTTTCCTTGGGCGTCGCCACCGCTCCATCCCGCGTGCTCGACACAAGCCCCCGTGCTCAACATGACGACCAGCTCCCCATCCCAGGCGAACAAACCCCCATTCACAACCCCGCACGTCCGGGCCTCCCAAACACGACACAAAAGGCAGAACCCTACCCGGAACACGTTGAAGAAGCAAAAGGGCAAAGTGTGTGGGGGAAGTCTGAGAGCCGTGTCGCCTTTTTTTTTTTCATCCCCCCTTTCTCCCTTCTCGCACGGAAAAGAAGGGGTTTTTGTTTTCTTCTTCTTTCTTTTCCCCCGGTACATCACACGGAAAACAAGGGATTTTTGTTTTCTTCTTCTTTCTTTTTCTCCGGTACATCACACGAGCTCGGCGTAGACGTCTTGGCCGGGATCATGGCACGCATGATGGCGCTGTGGCCGGTGTTGCTCCTCGCGGTAATGAAGCACGGGTGCCCCGTGGTTGCGAACGAGTAGGAGACGTTTTATTGACTTGGATTTTCGCAGATGACGATTCTCTTGGTGGGAGTGGCAATGTATGTGTTTTCCCCTTCCTGTTATCCCCCAGGCGGGACATGCCGTGTTCTTGACGACGATGGCTTTTTCTTTGGGCGAAAATGAAGAAGAAGAATAAGAATAAGAAGAAGAAGAAGAAGAAGAAGGAAGAGGACAAGGAAGAGGGCAGAGTAGCTAACGAGCCAAAAAAAAAAGCTACCAACACATCCGCGCCGCCAGCCTCTCCCTCCCAACCTCCCCCTCCCTGACCATCCCAACGACGCTCCTCCCGATCCTCGCCCTCGCCAACGCCCTCGCCTACCTCCGCCTCTCCAGGTCCCCCAAGCGCCATCACGCCCTCCTCGCGCGAACCCTCCAGGCCGTCCAGGCCCTCCTCACCACCGTCCTCGCCACGCTCCTCTTCTCCCACGTCGTCCCCTCCGCCGTGCGGACCTGCCTCCTGTCCACGCTCTGGCAGCACCTTTTCCGCAACCGCGACGCGGACGCGATCCGGCGCATCCAGGACGAATTCCGCTGCTGCGGCTTCAACACGGTCCGGGACCGGGCCTGGCCGTTCCCGGACCACAAGTCCGCGGAGCGTTGTGCCGAGACGTACGGGCGGGACGTTTCGTGCGCGCGGCCGTGGCTGGCGGCTCTGGGGCGGAATTCCGGTCTTGACTTTGGCATTATTGTTGCGGTGGGACTCTTTCAGGTATTTTTTTTATTCTTTTTTCATTCTTTTGTTTCATTCTTTTTTTTTTTATCTTTTTTTTTTCCAAAATAGTCCCCTTCAACGACGCGGAGAAATGCCCCAGAAACCTTTCACCATGGCCCTGCTGATCGAGGTTCTTTCTGCCGTATAGATCGCGACGTGGCTGCTGGCCGAGTCCGGGAGGTTCCGCAACGATAGTAGGCCGCGGCCGAGGGGATTGATTCATTACGGGACCATCGACGGGCCCGAAGGGGCGAGACTGCTCCCCGGTGTAGTCGGAGAGGAGGGCGAGGCGGCTGACGGGGGGGCAGATACACGGCAAGAGCGTGCCAGTGACGCGGGAGGAGAGCAGAGCGCTGGGGGGAACCCGGACGGCGTCCCGGCCCGGGGGACTTCGACGCAGGAGAATCCGTGGCAGTAGGTTTGGGACGGAGAAAGGGTGGTTGAGAAATGTGCGCAGCTGAGCAAATCGGCGCTCGGCGCAGTGGAGGAAGCTTGGCAGCAAGCAAGATTGAGAGACGGACATGTTTAGCATCCGCCCCGTGTGCGTTGTGCGAGTCCCCATAGCTGGGGGTTTTCATTTATTCATGAGTTTGGGAAGTACCTGGCTGGTTGTCGCATTTTAACTCAAGGTCCATGTGGTGTAGATTAAATCTTCAATTCTGACCGAGAGATTTGCCCCGAACACACCTGAAGCCTTTACCGACAGCCTTCTTGTTTTGGTTTGTATTCTTTGCAAACACAAAAAAAAAAGAGAAAAATGGAGAGAAGAAGAAAAAAAAAAGAAAAGAAAAGAAAAGAAAAGAAAAAGACGACATACGAAATAGAATACTCTCCCCATACGCCAGAAATGCTTAGAATGAACTCCGCAGCCTTCTTTTTTCTTCTTCCCAGTTCCTATTTACCCCCCCAAAAAATAAAAGAAAAGGAAAAAAAAAAGACCAAAGAATAAAAAAAAGAAAGAATAAGAAAAGAAGAGTGTATCAAGGGAAAATGACGAGCATCAACTCGATTCTAAACCCAGTCTTCTCGCATGAGCCCTGTCGGTTCCCCTCAGGTTGGTTCTCCACGAGGAGTCAACGACACCCACCATGTACTATCGATTCTGCAACTTGGAGATCTCGTCCAATAAGTCTTGCAGATCCTCATCCTTGATCTTGTCCGTAAGCGAAGGAATCAGCGTCTTTGCCTCGTCGGCATCGTTACAGCACAAAGACCCTAGGAGAAGACGATGTGAGCATGGTTTCTGTTTATTTTATTCCCCCCTTTCTTTTTAGAAACGGAGAGACGCATTTCTTTGCATATTTTCTGCTGGCGGGTCCACCTCGCTGACAATGTGCGTGTGTCTATCCCTCGGCATCTTGCAACTCTGGCAACTTTAGGCAGCATACCTAATTGTGCTCGTTCAAACTTGGCCAGATCCTTGTGCGCGCTGAGCAATCGCTCCACAGCCTCGACATTCTCCTTTTGTGTGAACCGAGCAAAGTGATCCAGGTAATTGAGCGTCTGGTTCAACATTCTGTTTTGTGTGTGTGTGTGTGTGTGTGTGTGTGTGTGTGAACCTTTCGTCAGCACTCAAGTTGAACATGTCTACTCGCACGCAGAGTGTGGCCAGCTTGGCGGTCGTTGCCCGTTGATGAAGAACAAGAAGAAGAGAAGAGGAGACAAAACGCACTCGGTCTCGTTGACGTTCTTGCGATCATTCCGGCGCTTCGCAACCAGGGCGTTTAGGACGAGCGATGCTTCCGACAGGGTGAGCGTGTCGACATTTTGGAACTCGCCGAGGTTGAGGTTCGCTGTGGCCTCCTCGTTGCCGGGAGGGGGGGGTTTGGGACGCGAGGTTCGTTGGTTTGACATGGTCTGGCCCGTCCGTCGTGCTGTGCCTGCTGGTGCTCGCTGTGCCTGCTGTGCCTGCTGTGCTCGCTGTGCTCTGCGGCGCGAGCCTGGTGCGAGCCTGGTGCGAGGGGTGGCGCTGGTTTGCCGTAGCTGGCGGGATGTAGCTGCGAGGAAGGAGAACGCGTCCGGTCCCGGGAACGAGGGGAGGAGGATCGTGATGCCCGCTGCTGGACGGAGGAGTCGGGACGGCTTGGCGGTCGGTCGGTCGAGTCGGAGCCTCGGAGGCGGCAGCTGCGCGACGGGCTGCAGGGTGTGAGGCGATGCGGGTTGCACGGAGCAAAGCCAGGAAGACGATTGATGGCAGAATGTGCGAGCCGGATCCCGTGATGGCGTGAAGCAGCGAGGCAGCGAAGCAAGACGCGACGGCAAAAGCAAGCAAGCAAGCAAGGCGAGTGAGTGCGACCCGGGCTAGGAGCTCGGGCCGGGCAAGCCAGCGTCCCAAGGCTGGCCGCCGTGGTGGGGCGTGCTTAGCTTAAGAGGGCCCCGGGGGATCCCAGTCAGGTCTGGCCAAGCCTTGGTGTGGTGCATCCAGCGGGATCGAATGGGATGGATGGGATGGATGGGATGGAGCCTCAATGATGGCATCGCCGCATCGCCGCATCGCCGCATCGCCGCATCGTATCGCCCGCCCGACTCCCGCAAGCCTCCTCGCCGGCCACCACGCGAGAGTGCCCTCGTTCTATTCTCTTCTTCGCCACGCCACGCCCACCCCGCGACCAGCTGTCCTCTCGTCCAGACAAGGGACCCCTCCTTGCGCGCACGCTGCCCTCAGCCACGGCCGATTCCCTCCCTCCGTCTCTCGCTCACCCGCAAAATAAAGATTCGCCGTCGCGGATTTCATTCATGCCTTCCGTCTCGACACATCCATAGGCCTCCTCGACGTCGCGGCCCCCCTCGAGTCGATTCCTCAGACATCAGCAGCCGCTCAGCTCGCTGAAAAATGCAAGTCTTTATCCAACCAGAGACAAGGAAGAGGGGAGGGGAATATTAAGAAAGAATATGAAGAAGAAGAAGAAGAAGAGGAGTGGGAAAAGAAGGAATGAAATGGAACTCTACGTCTGACCCACCCTTCCTTTTTCTCTCGCAGGACCGTCTTCGCACTCATCATCATCAACAAGGCTGGTGGATTGGTCTACAACAAGACCTTTCACGAGAATGGCCTCAAGAAGATCAGCACGAATGACTTGCTTGTTCTAGCCGGTACCTTCCACGGGTATGTGGAGGCACGGACGCACACATACACGCAGAGAAATCAACTCTACTTATCCTACCCTGTCCCTTTCCTCTTCCCCTAAACCCTTTTCCAATTCAGAATTGGTTCTCTCCCTTTTTATTTCTCTCTCTCTCTCTCTCTCTCTCTCTCTCTCTCTCTTTCTTTCTTGTTTCTTGTTTCTTTCTTTCTTTCTTTTTTCAACCCATTCTGGGTTCGTCATGAAAGAAAAGCCCAAAATAACAATACAACACACCTCCTTGCTTACACATCCCGCAGTGTTCACGCCATCACCGCAAGACTCAACCCCATAAAGCCCGTTGCGCCCGCCTCCGGTCCCAACGGCGTGGCGAACCGGGCAGAGCCCTCCTCGGGGCTGGAAGTGCTTGAGACGGAAAACTTTCGTTTGCAGTGCTTCAACACCATGACGGGCACCAAGTTCTTGCTCTTTACCGACTCCACTCAGGTCAACGTCGATGTCACGATTAGGAGGATATACGATCTGTACTCCGACTTTGTCATGAAAAATCCCTTTTATTCTTTGGAGATGCCGATCCGGTGCGATTTGTTTGACCGGAAATTACTGTCGTACATTAGAGAGATCAACAACAGATAAAAGTAAAATGCATACTTGTGCCATAATTTCTCTTTTGCTGTAGACTATGTCTGTAGCATGCACATGGATGACCAAGGCTGCGCGAATCTGGCATTCACTTCTTCATGGTATCCGCTCACCCCATAATGTCTCAATCTTCAGACGTCTGCCGCGCGCGTGTCAGGAGACGTGGATGGGCCCGGCTGGGGTCCCGTCTGCGTCAAAGTCGATTGAACTGTCCATTATACAGCTTCTAGAAGAGACCAACTCATCAGAAAAGGGGAGGGAAACCCCTCGTGTCTCAAGAGGTGTCCATCTTATCGCCATTATCCTTCTTGCCCCCACTTCCGGAAGGACCAGACTCGTCTTCTTCCTTCACACCCTCTAGTGACGCCTTCTTGGCCGCCTCCTCTTCCTCCCGGGCCCTCTTCTCCTGTCGAGCCTTTTCCTCTTCCATACTCATACGCAGAGCCAGAGCAAGCTCGGGCTCCATCGCCGGGTCGAATCCGAACTCAAAGTCGTCATTGCCGCCGCTCATGCCGCCCGCACCGCCAGATGACGACGCGCCTTCGCCCAGCAATATGGGGGTGGAGATTAGCTGATCGCTGAGCAGCTTGCTGCTCGGGGGAATGACCACCAGATGCGAACCCTCGCTGCCCTTGACCTCGTCATTGAACATCTGCAGCTTCTTCTGCGTGTCGTCGTCCTCGAGATCTCCAAACAGGATAAAGTCTACCGAGATGTTTCCCTTCTTCATCCTCTTGGCCAGCTGCTTCAACTCCTTGTCGTTTTCCTCGATTGGCGAGCAGATAAAGACTATTATTCTTTGCCGCTGGGAGCGATTCTGTCGGTGCTTGAGGGCGAGCTGTTTTTTTTTGTCACATCGTGTCAGACTTGGATTCTTTCGGACTCTTGTCAAGCAAGGGCTTTTTAGGCAAAAACAAGAACTCTTCATTACTCACAGTGGCAACTTCGATGCCCGTCTTGAGATGGGACGAGCCGCTGATCTTTTTCTTTGTCCTGTGCAGGCCTTCCAAGATCTTGCCTTGCTCTGTGGTCAGCGTCACGAGCACCTCGGGTCCCTTGCCTCCCATGCTCATCAACCCAACCGAAGACTCGGGGTTGCCCTGAGTGATGCTCTGGAAGAGGACATTGACGGCGTCGACTTGCGAATCGAATCGTGTGGGCTGGTAGTCTCCGTTTCTGCTGCTCTCGCTGTTGTCCACGACAACCATGACCGCCTCGAGAACCATGATGACTGACGGTTTGACCTTGGAAGGGCGCCGCGCAAAGACGGTGGAGTCGTTTAGAGGCGGTACAATTCAAAACGTCCAAGAATGACGTCGGATGGTGGACGGTGTAGCGGAAAGTAGAGTGAAGATGGTGACTTGATGCAGAAACGAGGCTACTCGCAAGCTTGATCAATGAGCAATGAGCTGGTCCGACGTAAGGTGTGTTCCGCCTGCCGCTGGGTCCCGCCAAGGTTGAGTCCAAGTACAGCTACTTCAACGTCACCATGACCAGATGACGCGAGCAATGTAGATCGACCTCCTAAGCTCCAATGCCCACATGCCCACCTACTCATCAAAGTACCTACGTACATAGGTACCTAGGTAGGTCCTTGGTGCGCAGAAGGCTACATTCCAAGTTGCCCCCACTTTTCCCTTCATAGCGTATTGGTTAGAGCGAGACTGAGACAGCTGCAGTACTTACTTTATAGCGATTTTTCAAGACAAACGATATGGCGCTATTTAGCTAAAGTACTTCTATTGAAGTGCAAATTAATGATACATAGGTACCTACCTACCTAGGTACCCGTATATAAGGTACCTCTTTTATAGATATTTTTATTGGACGACTAAGTGGGTCGGTACGCAAATGCAGCCTTCTGGGCACCAAAAGGAGATGGTCAAGTACTACAATGTCAGCCGACTTTGCTGACCTAAGCAGCCTTCGTCCAACTGAAACCGTTTGTTTACGTCCATCTAAGTAGGAAGCGAGCGTATCCACTGACCATTCACAGCGCGCGCCAGGCGCCCAGAAGCTTCAGATGCCTGCCCGTACGCACGACCGTCTCCCGGCACAGATGACAGATGATCTAGCATCGAATTTACGCACGTCAACAACATCACACAGAGCGGACCGAAAACGAAACGCATGCAGAATCAAACATGGCGCCCCTGAGATCAAAGAAGAGGGTCTCGGACCAGTCCGTGACATCTACGACCAGAGCAGACACCAAAGTTGCCATCAGGAGCCCATCCACGCCGACGGGCACAAGTCCAATCAAGAGTCGCAAGATGGGACTCAATGCACAACAGAAGCAGGCTCTGATTGAAAACATTCAACTAGAAAGTATGGCAAAGAAAGAAAAAAAAACAAGAGAGAGTGAGAGGGGGAGAGGAAAGAGGAAAGAGGAAAAAGGAGAAGACAAAAACCTCGTCACCACCGTCTTTTGATCGTGTGCTGTGCTGACCTCTGTACCAAGTCACCGAACGCGCTAGGCGTCTTCGAGCGCAATACCAGCTCCAGGCCCAGGGTCTGCGATCACGAATCGAAATCAGGATCAACAGGATTCCCATGTCTCTGCGGAAAACCAAGATCAGCGATCTCCTTCAAAAGTATGCCGAACAGGAGCAAGGCAGAATTGTGCCCAAACCCTCGACGGTTCCTGCCAAGGACTTGCACCTGTCCAATTCACAAAGGAATCCACATGCTGGCTTATTGCCCGCCACTCGTGGCTTCAAGCGGATAAGGTAAATAGGAATAGAGGAAAAGGAGAAGAACAAAAATGGACCTATCCGCCGCCAGATATCCACCAAAGATTCTAACGCTATGTGGTAGCAATGAAATTTCTGGCGACAAGGAGAATGACATTCGGAATGTCAACGGCGCCAAGAAGCGCGCACGCGTCCCTCAGGCAGACGCCGTGCGCGTCAGACCGAACCAGGTTCTCTCGCCAACTTCCTCAAACTCTCGTCTTGCGAACCGTGAACGAACCGCGTCACCAACGAAACCGGTCATTAACCGAGCTGGCTCGCCGCTTAAGGCCTCGGGAAACTCGCGATCCGCCCCCGCCACCAATGTTCTTTCCAGCATGGTCGAAAGGGCAAAAGCCACCCGGGCTCGAGGCGCGAGAAAGATCATCAACACCTCGGAGGCAAGCTCCCCCCCGTATGGGACTACGGCAGCCTCAAGAGCTCGGCGCAACCGTCCCGCGGCAACTGCCAGAGGTCCCGCAGCTCGCCCGCCGACCCAGACCGGCCGCCGTCCTAGTGACACGAGCGAGACCAGTGAGGGTAGTGCTGGCACAGTGGCGACAAAGGTAAGTGTTTCTTCCAAGACCGGCCGGTCAACTGCCAAATCCACCGTCATGGGAACGATACGGAAAGGTGTGACGGGAGGGACGAGGAGGGCAGCGACCAAGTCCGCCGCAACTCCGGCCACGACAAATGGCGCTGGTAGAACGCTGAGAAAAAGAGGCTAGTCGAGTTAGGGGATGGTTATCACTGTATTTTTCTTGGTCATCTTTTCTTTTCGTTTCTTTTCGACGAGCAGTGGTGACTCTTCGACGGGTTTTGTATTATTGGCGTTTGAGGGTTCGTGGATGTCAAAGCTTCATGACACAGGTCAGAACATGGGAAAGGCGTCATTGGGTTGTATGCTTCTCTTAAAAGGCATAGGAAGCCTGTGTGTTTTATATACTCGGTCAGCTTAAATCAAGCCTAATCCCACCGGAATATGTTCATTGAGCCGCCGCCGCCGCCGCCTTCTTCTTCTTCTTCTCATCGACAAGTTCAATGTTGTCCTCGGGTATTTCCTTGTACTTTTCCAAGATGAATTCCTCCAACTCATCACTGACATCACCCTGCACCACGATTTCTTCGCCCCCACTGGGCACCTTGGTAACCGACGAGCCGGTGGCGAATTTCTTGCCGAGATCCTTGGCCACCTGTCGCATTGCACACGGGATTTTTAGCATCAAAACGCCAAGTCGCCTGGGTAGGAAGGGGACAAGGAAAAAAAACGAAAAAAAAAAAAACCATAAATAAACAGCCGAAAGGACGCGTGCCATCATCCTACCTTTTTCAGTTCAAGACCAAAGGCTTCTAACCCAACGACTGCCGTGACACATTTCTTCTTATTCCGCTCGATGCGCTTGATCGTGACGACGCTGTTGGCTATTTTATCTGCCTGCTTCGCCTCGGCGGCCTCGGCCTTGGCCGCCTTCTTCTGCGCGTCTTTGGCGGCTCGCTTCTGGGCGTCGACGGATAATGATGCGGTGGCTGCTTCCAGTGCCTCTGTTTGGGACTGTGAGCGTTGTTTCACATGATGGCTCGCATAGGCTGTCCGGGGCATGTGCGGTGATGGGGGCGAGGAGACAAGGGCTTCTTCTCGGGAAAGCCAGTTGCGGGCGGGGAACGTACCGGGTGACCAGATCCTGTCGTACATGTCACGGTGGTTCTTTTCCAGCCATTCCTGGCATTTCTTTACTGTGCCTCCGTATTCGCAGTACTGGAGAGGAGTTAGAGACGCGATTTGATGCATTTTTCCCCCTTCCCCCTCCTCAACTCTTTTTTTTTTCCTTCTCGGTATTGAACATGAAGAGGCCAAGGGGCCACGCACCTCGGGTGGTAGAGTACAGACTGTGTGGGATTTGATTTTTCCGCAAGAGAACAGAAAGAGTGGTTAGCATCATGATGGAACACTGAGGGGAGCTGACAAGAATCGAGGGTTAGCGGGCGCGATGGGCAGGGGACTTGCTAAAGAAATGCACATTTCGAGACAAACCTTGACAGTAGACTACATGTCTGGCCTGGGGCTCCAGGGGAGCAGCAGGTGGTTGTTGTTCCGTGTCTGCCATGGCTGCAGATTTTTTTTGATTTTTTTTTCCTGCGCGCGGGCTTGAAGCGTAGCAGGTTCAGCTCGTGCAACGGGAGTCGCGAGCTTTTGTCGGTGATGACGGGCCCCTATGGCGGGGTAGAAGCCTGGCGGTCCTGCCAGGCTGCCACAGGCCGCCCACGGCCGCCCACCAGATCGTGGAGGGGCTCCCGGCGCAGCTGCCTGGGCCGCATGTGCTTGGCTCGGCCAAGAGCCATCGAGTCAGCGTGGGCTCCGTGTTTGCGCCTGAGGCAGAACATTGCCTGGCTGGCAGTGTCCGGTGCCGGTACCGGGCCAGGCTCACTTTCTGGTTGAGTTTCCGAGTGCACCAGCGTGCCAAGTTCAACCACGGACTTCATACGTGCCGCTGTGAAGTGTGAAGAGGGACCGCCCGCCTTTTCAGCACGCGCGATCCCTTCGATTCACAACGTGCCACCGCTCCCGCGCAGTCACGCGGTATGCAGGCGCAATCGCACGGCTTGCAGATAGATGCATGCAGCATCTCGCCCACGCACCTGCTTGGACAGCCGCGACGCAGTTAGCCGCCCGTGGGCGCAGGCGCGCACGCGCACGGACCTCTCAAGGCCTCCCCTGCGGCAGCTCGCTGGCGGCACAGCCAATCCGCTGCCAGACCCACATCACGCCCCTCCATGCGCCCATCGTGCTGGCGCGCGTCTGCAGGCCGAATGGCGACCAATGCCAAAATTAGAATCCCGTTCTGGCTTCGTCTATTGGATCAACGCTTCCTGTGCTCGCCCCACCCTGCCTGCTGCCTTTGCCGCCCCAGTTCCAATGCCAATCTGCATATCTGCACATCCATCTGCATTTGCTTCACCAGACGCATCCACGATGCCCGATCCACGGGCCCACGACCATCACATCCCCGTCTGTCTGGTCTTCGGTTGAGGCTTTTGGGCACCCACTGCAACCCCAGGCCGAGCTACAGTGGCCATGCGTAATGCCTTGATAGCCACTCACGTCGGCAGCCTACGCCTTGTAGCCGCTCTTGTCCCGTTCCGAGTCCAAGGATGGGCTCACTTAAGGATCCCCAGTCCCCGACTCCCCGGCCAACTGTTGGCCGGTTTTCTTCCTTCTCCTCCACATTCTCTTCTTTAGGTCGCGTTTGGCGATCTGCGTCACTTTTTTTTTCTCCATTATTCTTCTTTTCATGTAATTACAATAGACGCTTCGTTGACCGAAGCAGCCTGTCGTTTGGATAAACTTTTGTTCCCCAGATTTTCGGCGCCGGTCGTCGACACCGCAGCTTACGCTATACGACCATTTGGGTGTACCCAGGCAAACGCCAGGCGCGTTGCCCAAAGGGAAGGGGAAGACGTCGTTCGTTATCTGGTTATAACGGACGGATCCGGCTGGTCCGAGCAGCAAACATGGCGGCAGCTCTTCATGACATGCCGACTAATGCCCAGTCTCTCGAGCCTTTGCTGGATCGAAAGTCAAAGAGAGCACTTAATCCTATAATTGAAGAAGACAGTGATGATGGCCAGGCCAAAGACGCGGGCATGGACCAGCAGACGGGGCGAGACGATGCGTCGATTCTAAAGATCAAGGCTTGGTTGTCACCAATGAGCGACCACTTCCCAACGCCTAGGGGCCTTCATTATCTCTCTGCTCCTGTCCTTCCGTCCTCTCCCTCTTCCATATCGGGAGACGGCTGCTCGCCCATCACCACCTCCACAAACATGTGGAATCGAGCCAGCATCGCCACGGAAAATACCGAGTTCGAGGATATCTACGATGTCTCGGAGGAGGAGGACGACGACGACGACCATGTCGTCTCAAGACAGTTTCACCAGTTGTCGGTTGGAAGGACCTCTGACGGCCGTTTCGCGAATCAACCGATATTGAAACAGCCTACTCGTCTGATCATTCCCGCCAATGTCAGCAATCGTTTGGGGGAGCCTCGCTCTGTAGCCGATGACTTCAAGAAGATCATGTCACCAGTACCCATTACGCCATCCGCGCAGCTCCCCATGTCGCCAGCCCAACTGGACTTCATGGGGAAGCAGCAAGCCCTGGTTGTCCCCGCCGTCTCTGCACCCCCTTCTCTCGACGGCAGTTTGTCATCGGAGCAACTGGCGGCCATGAGCGCACCATCCACCCCGGTCATTGGGAATGACGAGGACAAGGCCGAAGAGAACTGGACGGGAATCCATCTTCAGCCGGACGCTCTTGCAACGCTACAGGCCCTGCCCAACGGAGACGAGGACGGTCAAGAGCATCCGTCTCAAGTGATTGACGTGTTCATGACGGTTCCCCAGCCGACCACCGAAATGGCACAGCACCCGCTTCGCGTTGTAACCAGATTCGCATCTCAGACGACCCAAGAACAGATTTACGCGCCGAGCCCCACCCCGAATTCTCTTGTCGACTTGACTCGTTTAGATATCCCATCCCCTGGAGGCTTCTTTTCGGAGCTGTCTCCTCGAACCAGAACGGCGTGGCACCTGCCAGCTCAATCTCCTGCTGACATGCCACCACCAACGTCCACCACGGCCGAGCAGTTTTATCGATGTCCATGGAATATTCATACTTTGGTTCCGCCCGTTCCCAAACGTCCCCATTCGTCCGAGAGCTTCTATCGAAGTGCCAACTTTTCTTCGGATCCTATTGAGCAGGTCATTGAAGTACAGGTCGATGACGATGATGACCTCACAGACGACATGCCTACGGCCAGGCCGACGGTGCAGCAACAGGATTCCAACGAGTCTGGCGATGCCACGGAGGCACCGACGCCTCCTGACATGGACGAGGCTGACGAGGCCCCGACGGAAATCATTGTCGACTACGACCCCGATTACGTTCGCAAGCTGCAAGAGGAGGCTCTGTCGAATCTGGGTCGCACTGAGCTCTGGCTGATGGCGCAACGAGCGTACCTCAAGGGCGTACATGGCGAAGACAATAGCGCTGCGCCCAAGAGTGTTGAGGAATGCCCGGATGACGACGACAAGGATGAAGCGCAGGCGCTCAAGCCCCCTGAGACTCAGGCCGAAGAAGTCGACCAAGGCCTGGATGCCAACAAGAAGGTTGTGCGCTTTTCGACCGCCATTCCGACGACCTTGCAGCCCAAGAGCTTGCCGCCGAAACTCTTGCGACTAGAATCCGCCTACTACCGGTCCTTCCAAGAATACATTGTCCGAGCGCAGCTGCGAGACGTGTTTGTGCAGCAGCTTCCTCGTTTCGAGGCCCTCCAGGCGCAGCGCACAGGTCTTCGCGAGGCGCATCGCAACCAGCTCCTCGGCAAGTATCAGCTCAGTGTCGTTCCTCAATCCGCCAAAAAACGACTCAGCGCCAACGTGGTTCGCGGCGACCTCGTCCTCATGGACGACCCTGCGAAGCTGCGCAAAGAAAAAGAATTTGAGGCCAAGAACCAGATGACCATTCCAGCATGGCACGTGGCAGCACTCAAGTTCCTCAACGGCGGTCGTCTCATATCGGCGCCAGTGGCGGAGAGACTGGCTCGGCCTTCTCACACGGCACCCCGCGGCATGGAAGGCGCAGGCCGTGACCGAGCCCGGATCCTTGATCTCGGCGGACAATCCACGGGCGACTGGGCATGGCATTGCGCTTTGCAATATCCAAACGCCAAGATCTACACCGTCACCACCAAAGCCATCCGCCAATTATCAAACTCCAACATCCGCGGCCCCCCGAACCACCGCCAGGTCGCGGTCGAGCGACTGACTAAACTCCCCTTTGCTGATGATCAGTTCGATCTGGTCTCCGCCCGTGAGCTCCACGGCATCCTCAAGTTCATCGGCGAGAACGGCGAGGACGAGTGGGACGGCTGCCTGCGCGAGTGCATGCGGGTGCTCAAGCCCGGCGGCTACCTGGAATTCTCCATCATGGATTCGGACATCATCAACGCCGGACCACTGGGCCTCGCCAAAAGCGTCGAGTTCGGCTTCACGCTCAAGACGCTCGGCTACGACCCGAGTCCGTCCAAGCTATGGCTTGGCCGACTGTCACGGGCCGGATTCGACCAAGTTCGCCGCGCATGGGTATGCCTCCCCCTTGGCGCCAGGCGCAAAACGAGCACGCCGCCCACGCCGCCGATGAAGGACGATGCGTCCTCACCCGTCAAGAGCGGAGGAAATGGGTCATGCCACGCGGTGACTACTGTCACGGACATGGGCGGCAGCGACAACATCGCCAACGTCTGCAGCATCGTCGGCGGCTGGAGCTGGGAACGATGGCTCCTCCGGTGCGAGATGGAGAAAGTGGCCGGCGAGATGCGGCTCGTCGACACCGTCACCGCAGGAGAGGCCATGAGGGAGGCGGGGAAATGCCTGGATGGGGTCCATGCCGTGATGGAGGAGGGCAGAGACTGCAAGGCCGGCTTTCGAATGCTGAAGGGCTACGCGAGGAAGCCGGGACGAGAGAGCCATGTGATTCGCATTGCGTTGGCGGATTGAAAATGAAAGACGAGTAAAGTTTTCTTGGCTGTTTCTGGGACCGTCCGGTATAAGAACAATTTCGGAGTCTCCAGTATAGGTGCATGTGTACATTTTCGGCACAGACGAGGACGAATTTTCTTTTCATGACGAAAAAAAAAGGGGGGCATGATGGATAGTGTTTGTATGGGAGGTGGATGTGTGTGCGTCGGACTAGTGAGTGTCGACGATACGATGCATGATGACATGACGAGATACCTTTGAATTTGGTCTGCTTTTTTTCTTGCTTGCTTGATTGTCTGGTATTTTCGATTTCTATTCTTCGTTCCTTTGTATCCAATGTTGGGAATACCCGTCTTGTGTGCATGTGTAGATGTGCTGAATTGACGTTTCACTAGTCTGGGAAAATGTCGGGAAGAAAATCAACATAAAAAAACATTGCAAAGTAAATATTGATAAAACTGCCCGATGGAAGGGAGAAGAGAAAATCAGTTGAAGAAATAAAGCGTGTGTGCCTGCCACAAGTCTCCGTGCTTGCGGAGCAAAAATAGAAATACGCGACGTATTTGAGCTGACAGAACGGGGATTCGAACCCCGGCCACTTTCGTGAACGGAACGCTTCTTTGGAAAGATGCGAAAGGACATATTCATGTGCTTGAGACCGTCGCCATAGACCACTCGGCCATTCTGCCTTGGACGCTTCCGTACTTCTTGGCGCTAATTGGCTAATAGTGCCTGCTGACATGAAAAAAAAAGATGGAAAAGGCGGCCTTGCGTGGAGCCCATAGCCCGCCAAAACCCCGGCTGAGTCAGCAAGCGGCACGAAACAGCGCGGGCCAGCACTGGCAAGCTTTCTTCCGACAGGACCCCGTGGAAGCAGAGGAGGAGCCACGACAAGTCGTGACGAAAGCCATCCATCTCTCGAGCTTCACTTTCCCCCATTTTCTTTTTTTTCCCCATCGCTTTGCCTTTTGCTGCATCCCCCCACCCCCCCAAAGACCGTCTGTTGGCAAACGACACTCGAGAAACTCGGTCATCCCCCATCTACGCCTTCTCTTCAACCCCCCCAGCCGCAACGCCCTCTGCAGAGCTTCCGTGCAAGCCATGTCCGGACAGAACAGCTGGCAAGAGGAAGCCATACGCCGTATTCGGCAGATTCACGCCGCCCGCGCCGCAAAGGGCGGCCGTCCCGGTGGTGTCCCGCCGCAGATGCCTCGCGGATCGGGAGGAGCCCTGGCCGGCGGTCTCCTGCTCGCCGGCGGCGCGTGGGTGCTCTCGCACTCGCTCTTCAACGTGGACGGCGGCCACCGCGCCATCAAGTACAGGAGGATAAGCGGCGTGAGCAAGGAGATCTTCAACGAGGGCACGCACATCAACATTCCGTGGTTTGAGACGCCCATCGTCTACGACGTGCGCGCCAAGCCCCGGAACGTGGCCTCGCTGACGGGCACCAAGGACCTGCAGATGGTCAACATTACCTGCCGTGTGCTGTCTAGGCCGCAGGTCGAGGCGCTTCCGCAGATCTACCGGACGCTGGGTGCCGACTACGACGAGCGCGTGCTGCCCTCGATTGTGAACGAGGTGCTCAAGAGCGTGGTGGCCCAGTTCAATGCCAGTCAGCTGATTACGCAGCGAGAGATGGTGGCCAAGCTTGTGAGGGAAAACTTGGCTCGACGGGCTGCCCGTTTCAACATTCTCCTCGATGATGTCTCCCTGACGGTAGGTTTTTTTTTCCTTCTTTTCTTTTTTTTTTTTCTTTTCTTTTTCTTAAAAAAACAGCCTTGTTTATCCTTTTCCCCGTTGCTGGTCGTGCATCACAACAAGACGACTAACGTTGGGCGTTTCGCGTTAGCATCTCGCCTTTTCTCCGGAATTCACCGCCGCCGTCGAGGCCAAGCAGGTGGCGCAGCAGGAAGCCCAGCGAGCTGCCTTTGTGGTCGACAAGGCCCGACAGGAGAAGCAGGCCATGGTGGTCAAGGCACAGGGTGAGGCCCGCTCGGCCGAGCTCATCGGCGAGGCCATCAAGAAGAACAAGGCCTATGTCGAGCTCAAGAAGATTGAGAATGCTCGCCTGATTGCGCAGCAACTGCAGGAGTCTGGCGCAAAGAACAGGCTGATGCTGGATTCGGACGGCCTGGGCCTCAACGTGTTTGAGGGAGTGGACAGCAAGTAGGCACCACCAAGCCCGCTCAGTCGACGGCATCCAAGGCAGAGAGAATGGTGAATCAAAGAAGGAAAAGAGGAAAGGGGGGTGCGGGTTGGAGGACCAAGGTGTCCGGGAGGGTTTGGCTGGGAGGAGAAAGAAAGCTTGCTGGACCAGGTGGGAAATGGACTTGAAATCGCCTCTCTCCACTGACACGAAGATTTTTTGCACCGACGGAGATTCTGTACCATAGTTTTATGTATCGAGGACGGTAACGGGGGTTGCATCTAATGCTTCGTCTTACGCAACCGTGGGGCTTACGTGACTATGGCTGTTGGTTTCCATCATCGTAGGTGCTTGGGCTTTTTAAACCTAAATTCGCATGTTTTACATCAAATTTCGTATGGAGTACCTGGACGTGCCGTACATTGTTGAACCCCCCGTCTCCCGCCATCATGCAAGCCCCCAAAAACCCCCACCGCCCGCTGGCAATACACCCGCATAGGATGATGCAAAAAAAACACCATCGACACCGTCGTCCGCAGTGACGACCACGCAGCCCCACGGCAGGAGCCACCTGCAAACCCCCCGAGCCGAGCTACAGCCTACCCCCTCCAACCGCACGCGCCCCGCCCAAAAACCACCCCTCCACTTGATGCTCGCGACATCCACGAACCCACCCTCCGCAGCTCATCACCGAGCGAAACAAACCCCCCGCGCGTCACCGCCAAGACAAAAAAAAAAGAGAAGAAAACCCTCCAGAAAGAAACGAGAAGCCCCCCCCCCCCCCCCCCGAAAAAAAAACCCACGCTTACCGCGACGCAAAATAACCCCGAAGAGTGCGAACCCTCACCGGCAAGGAAATCGAACTCGACATCGAGAGCGACTACAAGGTGCGACGAAGTTTTGTCCCCCCCCCCCCCCCCCCCCCCCCCCCCCCGCCGGGAAAACTTCCCTTTCCCCCTGCGCTGACAACCCTGTAGGTCGCGCAGATCAAGGAAAAGGTGGAGGAGAAGGAGGGCATCCCGCCCGTGCAGCAGCGTCTCATCTATGGCGGAAAGCAAATGTAAGAGAACTCGCAGGCACGTCGCGGGGACAAAAAAGAAAAAGAAAAAAAAAACAATGAAAAGGGGGGACGTGAATGGCGAGGCGGGTGCGTGGTGTTCTTTGTGATTGACGCGCCATCTTGATGTAGGACGGACGAGAAGACGGCGGCCGAGTATAATCTCGTGGCGGGGGATACGCTGCATTTGGTGCTTGCTTTGAGGGGGGGAGTTTGAGGGCTTGGACGAGGGCTTGGGCGTGGGAGGAAGGATCACGGGGGTGTCGTGGTGACGGCGCGAGAGGCGGGCATCGTCTCGCGGCGGAAACGGTGGGCGTCACGGCGGGTATGGCATTGTGCTGAGAGTCGACAGCGGGACGTCACCAGTTGTGGGAATTACGTTGTGGGAAATTGTGCGGGACATTGTGGTTATGAATCTGTTGTATACACGTCTGGTGATGCGATGAAAACGGCGGCAACTCGAAACGCCTTGCTCAAATAGCAACAACCCAAGTCACTTCTATATGCCGTCTGATGGAGAATGCTCATGTTTGATATCCTCTTGTCATCCCAAACAAAACCCCTCGCCACCTCCACTTGTCCCTTGAATTCATTCGAAAATCCTTGCATTGGAAACCCGATTCTAAAACGCCGCCGACACATGAAGATAGCAGATCCCAATCAACGCCGCCGACACATGAAGATCACAAGCCCCAATTAACGCCGCCGATATATGAAAATCCCAAGTCCCAATGACCTCATAGATAGACGCCAACTTGCAAGAGTGAAAAAGAAAAGCAACAACAACGATACCCACAACAAAAACGCCCCCACATGCGATACAAATGCTGTAGCCATGGCTGAAGAGCGCACGACTCAAAAGTTGTATACATGTTGCAAATGGTAATTCATCCCACCCGTTTATTTGGTCTTCGCATGAAAATATCCACTGTCTTGCGTTTCCGCGGAATGCTCTCCGAGGATAGTGCGGGTATGGCAGCGGACTCGACCGCCGGCGGAGGCGACGCCCGCGCCGGAGCTGCATCCTGTGGTGTTTTGGCAGCTTCAAACTGTCGTGCCGACTTGGCTGCTGCTACAGTCTTTGTAGTCTTTGTAGTGGTGTTTGTTGATGGTGCTGGTGGCGGAGGGCCAGAAGATGACGACGACGACGATTTGGCAGCTCCTTTCCCCATGCCGCCTTTGAACCTGTTGGAAAGCAGCCCCTTGGAGACCTTCTTCGCCGGACTGGACGCAGTGGATGGGGTCGAGGCTCTTGAAGTCGAAGGCGTGGCCTGCGAGGAAGAGGCTAACGTCTTGTTCGGAAGCGAGGAAGACGGTACATGCATGGTGGGTCTCGGTTTCGCGATGGATTTGGATGGTGCCCTGGGCATCTCGTCATCGTCAAACACGTCGTCCCCATGGTCGTTGTCTTCGGAATCGGATATGAACGTGGCCCGCTCCTCGTGCTCCGCCAGGGCAGACTGTGCTTCTGGCGACAAGACAGCCGTTGACCGGTACTGGGGCTGGGCCGCGCGTCGATAGTCATTGACCATGGCCGCTGGCGCGCTCTGAAGCTGCGACTGCTGCGACTGCCGTATTGGCACACGGATGGGCTTGGACAAGGAGCCGTGGATCGTCGCAATCTCCCTAACCTCGCGACGTACTCTCCGCATGACGCTGGCCCCGGTGTTGGTCTTGGTTCGGCTTCCGGAATTGAACGTCAGCGCGTTGGAATGCGCATCTCGATGCCCGCTGTAGAGCTTCTTGCCGCTCGCGAGCTTGAGGGTCTTGGGCAGGAGCTTGCGCTCAATGATGCGACTCGTGTTCTTCTCCTTGTCCTGCCGGAGGCCCAGCAGTGCATTCTTGAGCTTGTCCTCGCTCTCCTGGATGGCCCTGTCGTGGTCCTTTTTGTACTTTTCCCACACTCGATACCAATGATCGGGGTCCTGCGGCTTGTACGCTTTGTTCTTGTACTCCAGAGGGAAGTCTCTCTCGATGAGCTTGAGCCATATCTCGCCCGTCTGGCCCTTGATCTGCGGGGAATTCAATTCGATCTGTCGAAGCTGCGGCGCGCTCTCTATCTTGAGCAGTATGTGACGCACAGCCTCGTAGGGAAGAAAGTCTCCTATGCTCTCCAGCCCCCTGAGGTTCTTGACACACGTGGCAGTGGCGAGCTCGAAGAGGGACTTGGCCGGCATCTTCTTGCGAGGCAGACACGTGCTTCTGGAGCAACAAGAGGCGCGGCAAACGAATGTGACGGGCGTCGGCAGTGCTGGTATTGGCTAAAACGGTGCTGTGAGTATTGCCCTGTATGGAGACGAGGCCGATGTAGCAGGTTGCGTGGTCATGCTTGATGGCGGGAAGAGTAAGACGAAGGAAAAGGACAAGGTGTTGTCAGCGACAGACGTACATCGAACAACCTGCACCGCGGGCCGTCAGTGTTGGGGACACTAGGCGATCGGTGGTGGAGGCAAAGGATGTCTGGGTGAATAGCAGGCAGCCAGTGTTGCGATGACCAGACAAGTTGGACAACAAAGATGATGTTGCTGGCGACCAGCTTTATATATGGCTTCAGGACTTGGGGGCCCATACGAAGTACCCAAGTAGGAAGTAGGTAGGTAGGTATGTACTTGCTTATTTATTTAAGGTACGCCTTCTGGCACCAAGAAAATGGTACGTGCTAATGTACCTGCGGACCCGTCGGCAGCCAATGAGGAAGCGGGGCTGCGCGCATGTGGCCGAAGGGCAATACGGCGGCGGCCGAGTTTAGTCAGACGGTCTCAGCACGGCCAATGATTTCTCCACCGTAGATGCCGACAGAGACCAGTCAGTACCTTCAAAGTCGCCCCTGCCCATGCGCCACATGCGCCACATGCACCTCGTATGCCTAGCGCCTGGCCCGGTGGGTCCCCGCACTGGGGCCGCTCACGCTGCCAGCCGCCAGCGCCAGCGCCGTCGCTCAAGCTCACGAATTCGCTCCCATCCAGATTCATCGCCTCACTCTGCCGAGTCTCTCTTCAACTCCTCTTCGCCGCTTCCGTCCCACCTCTTGCCGGCGTCATCTCGACTGATACCGCCAGAAAGCCTCGTTGCTTCGCGCCGCGTGCCTCGCTCGCGCGCCAAACTCTCGCCATGGCCGACTCGACCGCCATCAAGGCTGATCCTGAGGAGGAAAAGATCATGCCACCCGCCATGCCCATGGACGAAGACGACATGTTCGAGGACGCCGGGGATCTCGAGTTCTACGACAAGACTGTCCCCGGCAACAGCCTCGAAACCCTCTACCTCGCGCGCATCCCCAAGTACATGTGGGAGTCCTGGCTCAAGCTGACCGAGAGACTGGGGGACGATGACGAAATCCAAATCGGCACGCTGCGGACGTGGAACGAACCGCAGCCCGATGCCACGGTCGAGGGCGGCACCAGGGATGTGACTAAGCTTCGCATGCTCCTGAACGCCAAGTGTCCCGAGCACCAGGGCCTGCCGAAGGAATACGACCTCGAGATCCTGGACCGCGACGTCAAGAACCACTTCATCTTCAGCGAAGAGGACCTGCCCGGATACAAGGCCAAGAACAAGGCGCGCGCCGATGCCGCCGCCTCCGGCATCCCCCAATCGATTTTGCGGCAGAGACAAAATCAGGGAGCAGAGCGGACTGAGCGCCGGCCGTTTGACAGACGGTCTCGATACCAGCCGTATTATCGAAAAGCCATTCCGAGTGAGTTGACCATATTCTTCCCATTTCGAAATGATGTCTGCGGCACGACCAAAGGATAAGAACGGTATTCGAATGGGACTAACTGGGCGGCAAAAAAAAAAACGATTTATTATCACATGGCAGAGCGAACAAAAATCTTTGGCAAGATCCACTACGATGTACGCGTGGAGCCGCGATACATTCAGGAAGAAGAACGGCTGCTCGCCAAGCAAATGTTTGACGCCGAGAACTCCAAGTCGAAGCTGCAAATTATAAGTCGAAACAGCGCTTCCACAATCACGAACCCCGGTGCTGCGGGCTCAGCCACCTGGGGCGGGAACTTTATCGTGAGATACACCCAATGCTTTTTTTCTTTCCTTTCCTTTTTTTTTTTTACCTCGTCGCCGGCGTATACTAACGCAAATGGCTTCATTTGCAGAAAAATGCGGCACCCACGGTCAAGGCCAAAAAGGGAGAGGTTTTCAAGGCGGCCCGTATCCCGAAAAACCAACTGCTGGATCTCATTTTCGACTGTTTCCGTCAATATCAGTACTGGTCGATGAAGGCTCTGCGGCAGAAGCTGGAACAACCCGATTCGTATCTTCGCCAGGTGCTCGAGGAAGTTGCTGTTCTGCACAAGAGCGGCCGCTTCGCCAATCACTACGGGTTGAACGACGCCTACAGGGACAAGGCTGGCGGTGAAGCCAAGGAGGAAGCTGCCGAGGCGGCGGAAGACGGCGATGACGATGACAATGAGGAGATGGAGGACGTCTTGCCGGCGTAGAGCGGGAGGGGGTTATCTGTGCTGCGATGGCTGCCAGGTTTTTTTTTTCTTTTCTTTTTTCTTTCCCTTTCTTTCCTTGTTTGTTTTTTTTTTCCTTTTCTTTTATATTTTCTTTTGAAATTGTCTGGCGTTGTCCGTGCCAAGGGAGCACATTCCACGCCCAGGGAGGTGGCGTGTCAAGGGAAAGATGTACATGTATATGCCCCGAATAGAATAACAGACCGAGAAAGGTCTGGGCTGCGTTTTGTGTATTTTGTCGCATGATGCCGTGGACGAACTGTGGCGGCCAAAAAAAAAAGGAAAGAAAAGGAAAGAAACAACAACAACAATAACAACCATGAGGCATTTGGCCCGTGTCGATGCTCTCTACCAAAGGACCCACCACCGCAGCGTCTCGTTCCACAACTCCCGTCGCAGCAAATGCGACCCTGTGCCCCTTGTGACGCGAAACACCATGTCCATGTCCCCACGATGGCACCTCATTGTCGACTTTGACGGCACAATCACCCAGTCCGACACAATCGCCGAGCTCGTCCGGTCCGCCATCCAGCGACACCCAACGGCGACGCGGCCGCGCCTCGCCTCCGCCTGGCACGATGCCCAGACGCGCTACCTCGCCGCCCTCTCCGCCCACTCGGCGAAATACCGCCCGTCGGAGCCGCAGCGCACCACGCCCGCCCACGAGGAAGCCTTCCTCGCGGACCTGAAGCCCATCGAGGAGGCCTCCCTCTCGCGCGTCTCCCATAGCGGCATCTTCGACGCGCTCCCCCCGCGCATCCTCCACGAGATGGGCGCCGAGGCCGTCCTCGAGGGCCGCATCGCCCTACGGCCCGGATGGGACCGTCTGCTCGTCCGGGCCGCGGCCGCGGACGTCCCCCTCACCGTCCTCTCCGTGCACTGGTCCCGATCCTTCATCCAGGGCGTCCTGTCGCGCGGCGCCCCACCGCTCGAGGTGGTCGCCAACGAAATCGCCGAGGGGGGTCGCATCGTCGGGCCCGGTTCCGCTTCCGCACGCCTCACCACCGCCGCCGACAAGATGGCCGAGATGCGCCGGCGGGCCGTCGCCGCCGACGTCGTCTACCTCGGCGATTCGCCGACGGACCTGACCTGTCTGCTGGGGGCGCGGAGGGGCGTCGTCCTCGTCCCGGGCGGGGAGCCCGCGTCTCCCCTGCTGGACTCGCTGCGGAGGATCGGCGTCGGGGTGGCGCATGTCGGCGAGATGGCGTCGTGGGCGGCCACTACTTGTGCCGAGACGGAGGAAAAGGTGGTGTTTTGGGCGCGGGACATGGACGAGGTGCTGCGGAGTGGTGTCTTGGGCATATGAGGATGGGGTGGTCTCTGCTTCGTCGTAGTCTTTTGCTTTTTGTCGGGGAAAAAAAAAGAAGAAGAGAAAAGAAATAGAAAATACTTCTCTGCTGCCTTGGGGGGGTTGAAATGGAAGAGCCCTTGGCTTTGTGCATGTTCACATGTACCTTTTCCTTCTCTCGAGTCGACCCTGCAGTGGTGGATGGAGACCATACCGGACTGTTCTTTTATTCCCATTCTTCTTTATTCGTATTGAAAGTGCCATTCCTTTATCCGAGGACAAGCAGAATAGACGTTCCCTTTATTCCGTTTCAAGTCATTACCACATCAATCACGTTGGTCCTATTATCCGCGTGCACCAGCCCATATCTACAAGACCCAGGACAAGCAGAGCAGCAACTTTTTTTTCCGTTTCAAGTCATTACCACATGAAAATCATGTTAGTCCTTTTCTCGTAAACCATCCCTCATCAAGACGAAACCAAGGACAACCAACGCAAGTCACCCGTTTCATTCCACCACCAGCTCATCGTCACATGGACGTCACGTGGTGCGACGTGATAGATGGCCTCGACCGGGCCACCCTTTCTCGACTCTCATGATGACCAGTCTCGTCACACCAGATCCTCTGTCGTGCTACTTTGACGCACACGTATTGTACCTGCGTTGAGGCGCCCCATGCATCAGAAGCCCCAAGCATGTACGTGCATGTACATACATTGGCACGCATGGCGGCCATATTCCTTCAACGCGGCCCCGTCCACCCCTCTGCGGCCCTGTCCAGATTAAACGCCGCGCTAATCAGTGCGAGGTGGCTAAACGCCTGCGGCGTGTTGCCCAGCTGCTCGCCGCTCCTGGCGATTTCTTCCGAAAACATGGACAGGTGGTTCGAGAAGCCCAGCATGTTCTCGAACAAATTCACCGCGCGCACCAAGTACTTGGGCTCGTAGACGCCTGCGCGCGTCATGGCCTCAACGAGCCAAAAGGTGCACATGCTAAAGGCGCCGTCTCGGCCTCCAACACCTATTATAAAAAGAAGAAGGGAAGGGGGAAGCAAATCGTCAGAAATTATTCTTCTTCATCTCGGGCGTCCATTGGCAAGGAAGAGAATGGAAAAATGCCGGGGGGAACGAACCATCATCCGACAGCTCAGTGTTGTAGCGAAAGACAAGGCCGGTGCTCGTTAGGCCGCCCTTCTCCGGGGGCAGGAGGATCTTGTCGAGGGTGCGGACGAACCGAGGATCGCACGGGGCGATGAAGAAGACAAGAGGGGCGATGAGAATGGATGAGTCGAGTATCGTGTTGTTTTCGTAGCTTTGAATAAAGGTTTTCAGGTCCGTGTTGTAGCCTGAGATGGTGTTAGAAACTAGAGTACCGGCCCAGCCGCCAAGAGAAGCCGGTATTCGGCTCATGAGAGAGAAACTGCAGGACTTGACTCCTAGGGTTTTCCGACGCAGTCGTCAAGAGAGAGCGAGACGCTGAAGCCCTACCTTTCTCCATAATCTCTTCGTAGAGCTTGTCTCGTGCCGCGAGCCAGTTTGCTCGATTGGGACACGGAAGACAGCGTTTCTCGGCGAGACGTATGCCACGATCAAACGCAACCCATAACATGATTTTGGAGTAGGTGAAGTTCTGCTTCTGACTGCGGACTTCCCATATAGACATGTCGGGTTCTGCCACGACGCTATTAGTGTTGTGGCTTCAAAGAAAGCGGGAGGGGGCGGGAGAGGCAGATCCCCTTGGTCTGGCGGGCATACTGTCGATTATGGTCAAGACATAGTCTGCAAGGGAAGTTCCATGTAAGTTGTCTGAAAGATACGGCGAACAAGGATCGGGTGCACTTCAGAACGCTGACCTAGAAGCTCCCTGACAGCACGCCAGGCTTCCCACGGCACAGGCTTGCCATACTTGTTGTAGAGATAAATGGTATCCATGAGCTCGCCGTATATGTCGAACTGTTGATGAAAGACCGCGCCGTTGCCGATCCGGACCGGTTTGCTGCCGCGGTATCCGTCGAGGTGATGGAGAACGTGTTCGGGAATGTCCGTTTCGCCACGTATTGTGAACATGATGGGCAGACCGCCGTCGGGACCGCGAGACTTGACGAAGCGCTCCATGATGAATTCCATGTACGCGTCTGCCTCTGCCCTGAAGCCCAGACGGAGGAGGATGTAGATGGTGAAGCTGGAATCTCGGACCCACGAATATCGGTAATCCCAGTTTCTCACACCCCCAATATCTTCGGGGATGGAAAAGGTGGGAGACGCAACGATGGCTCCAGTGGGTTCTTTTGGAAACACATATTTTAGCAAAGAAAATTAGAAGTTAAAGTGAAGGAGAAAACAACACACAAAGTAACAATTTTTTTTCGAAAACGTGTGTGTGTGTGTTTTCATTTCTTTTTGCTTTTTCTTTTTTTTTTTTGGGGGGGGGGGGGGGTTGACAGTGTAACGGCGCAAAGGAAAACGTACCGTACGTCATCAGCTTGAGAATCATCAAGCTACGCGAAACGACTTCCCTCCATCGACCCTTGTACTTGGACTGCCGTATAAAGTTGTGCCAGAACATCTGCGTGTCGTGCTGCTTGCTGTCAAGTTCCAAAGTCGATATGTACCCAGTGGTGTGGTTGGGGAGGTCGTTTCTCACGACAAACGAGATAGCCTCCCCTTCGTGTATCACAATCCGAGCAACGAGGCCCTCGCCATTCATGCCATCCTTTCTCTTCTTCTGAAACAGCACCTGCGGGCAGTCCTTTCCGTCCTCGCCCTCCTGTACTGCTACGTCGAGCTGGAGCTTGACATCTTTGCTGTGGAACGTAGCGACCTTGCTTTCCGTATCCGACGCATGGCAAAGCGTCGTGACATGCGCATCAAGACCGTAGCCAAAGGCAGGGAAGATCTCAACGTCTAAAAATCAAGAATCGAGAATCAATTGTCTGACGGACACGTCCCGAGAGCGGTACAGCTCCCCTCGCGTAGAGTTCCACGGGGGAAAAACAACGTCACGAACCTAGCGTCAATGAGCCTCTGATGCATTCTACCCTCCTGACGAGCCATTTCTTCAGCTCTTCCTGCACCCTCATGGCCTCGCGGTAGGCGCTCTGCTTGAAATCCTTGGTCATGACGGTTGCGTCCTTGGGGCGGGGGAAGAAGTCGACGAGGTCGACGACGCCGTCCTCGTGAATATATCGCGTTTGCAGGATGCATGACGACGGCAGATATTGCTGCTTCCGCGTGCAGCCGCAGTCTTCGGGGGGTGCAATGCTGAAGTAGCCGCCCTTGTCCTTGTCCAGCAATCGGCAGAAGACGGATGGCGAGTCGAAGTCGGGCCTTTTGGCCATCTCTCACTCGGTCAGTCCAATGCTGCTGTCGTCTTGTAGTACCGGACATGCTGCCGGCGCAGGACTGGGCGCGCAGGACTGGGATGGCAACTGCTCACCAGCACATAAAGTCAACGCTGCCGTCTATTCCGACCAATGCACACGTGTGCATGTTTCCGATCATTCCGTAGTCTTCGATGGGAAGATAGCCGCCGGTCTGGTCTCGCCGGGATTGGCCATTGTACGAAGTTGAGCCTCGCGCAGCCATTGCTCGATGTGGTGCTTTGTATGGATTTGCCGATTCGACCTGGACAGTTTTTTATGGATAATCAAGAATTGCTTCGGTTCCGGCGTCACGGTCCAGACGACGAGATAGAAGGGAGTGAGAAGATGGAAGGAAGGGTGCAGGTTGGTCTTGCTCCGAAGTCGTACAATGTCACACGCGCGTGATGATGCGGACCGCCACACAACGCCACCTGCCCCTCGGGACGAAGCCTTGACCATGGACGCCGTAGATAATATGCGGCTTGAGCTTTTCCTTCTATTATTCCTTCCCTCCTTACGTCTTTCTCCTCCTCTCTCTCTCTCTTTCTCTCTTTTTTTGTTCTGCCTTTGGATTCGCACGTTGCAAGACACTTGCGACAGCTGCTTGCATACTAGGAACCTGCTCAAAGGAGGCAGTTGGAGGGAATATTCTCGTAAGCCTACATACTCGGATACAATGTATGAATGTAGCATAGGAGCTTCAAAGGTGGAATATCTTCTCGGACATGATAGGGAAGCAAGAATTTGGGAGGAGACGAGCGCAAAAAACAGCTCTCGCAACAATCCCATGGCTCTACTGCTCACCTGATCAGGCCACATCAAACACTTTTGTCTTCGGCTTCGCGAGACCCCTTTATTCTCTGTGTCCTCCATATTGCCAACACGGGTCTGTGTGCTTTCCGGCTCGCGTTGCTAGATGGCACCCCGCGTTTGCGCACATGGTATTGCGTGCGCCGACATGCAATGGAACCAGAGTGCCAACAATCTATCGCCGATACACGCTCATGCTCACATTGCGAGGGGCGAGACACGATGCATGCTATGGGACGCGGTAGCCGACCGCCTAGGGTGCGATGCATGAAAGCCATCAAGCATCATGTGTCCAATAATGGCTACATGGCTATGACTGCCCTCGGGTAACAAGGTCAACGGGACATGATTTTCCGTTTCTGTGCCCGTTGACTAGTCCCATTAGCGCCATGGCCATGGCCATGGCCTAGGAATAGACGCGCCCTCTGGCGGCAGCACTTCGTGTCGACCGGCGCCAAAGAGAAATAACATTGAAACGAGGGGCCGAAATATGCTTCTCTAGCCCTTTCAGGGCTTAGCACGACCGTCCGGCCACCGGTGCCAAGCGCGATCACGGGACGGTGATGAATGATGCAACGTAAAAAAAGGGTTGCCAAAAGGGCTGCCCCTAAAACACCTAAAACAGGATGCATGACGTCGAGTCTGGGGCCAATGCCTGGCTAAGTACCTACCTACTTACTCAGTAGCCTTGACCGGCAAAACATGAATGATTCAAGGCAAGGAATGCAAGGGTAGCAGACATGACGATAGCCGCCGTGTCTCTCGCCGTGTCACTTAACCGCCACGCCCTTGACAGGTCGTGTGCACCCTGGCGAGCGCCAGCGTGTTTGGACGGGCTTCCGAGGCAGCACGCGACCATGTTGGAATACGGAACATGGACGGCCAAGACACTCGGGGGTTGGTGTTGGTGCCTGGCCAGGGCTGGGCACTGGGAGCTTGGGGAGGAGGGGCCCTGGGGACCTGCGGGGCCCGCATGAGTCCATGGACCAGACTCCACTCCAGTCGGTGCCGGTGCTCCCTCAGTGGCAAGCGCGGCCTGGCTGCAAGCCATTCCAGCCTGGTCTGGTCTGGCCCGTGCCACTGCCGGCTGCCCACTACCAGCTGCCAGCTGCCAGCTGCCAGCTGCCAGCGCCGGCCTGGATCCAATGGCACGGTGGATGTTGCCGAATGTCCAGCTGGTTCGTATCCAATATCCCAAATATCTGCATGTTTGGTAAGAGCTGCTGAGGCCATGCGAACCGTCGGAGGACTAGCGACCGTCAGCCAGGGGCCGCTCCCAAACCAACACGATGAAGAAAAACAAAACTGCCTCCCCAAGTCAAGCCCGAGCCTGCGAGCCCAACGTCGGACATTGAAGCCGGAACGGCGGCAAGCACCAGTGAGAGTGCAACGCACAGTCCCTCTTGCCCAGAGCTGCCCCCCAGCCACCAACTTCTGCCCGCCGTCCCCGATCGATGCATTGCTGCGTGTCTCGCTCCCTTCAAACAAACAGTATGGGAGCAAGCATCCAGGACCAGCAACGGACACCGCCAGCAACGCCGCCGCAATCGCAAATGCAAACACAACCGACAACGAAGACGGCTGCACGCTGCACGCTGCACGGTTTTGTATGTACAGGCCACCCGGTCTGGCCCCACAGCTTGGGGCTTTCGACGTTGCTGTCTCGGGCAGTCATGCCTGTCCGTCCACTGCTGGCTGGTTCTCATCGTTCAGTGGGTCATGAGTAATTCCGAAATGTTTTACACACAAATTCTATGGCAAACTGTTCGGATTTACTTGAGCCCGCTGTACATATGCTGTACATGCCCCATAACCGGCGCGATCGCTGCTAGCTTGGCCGCGCCTCCCATTGGTTGCTCCCCGCCACGTCCTGCCCTGGTCCGCTGCAATCTCCCGGCCAGAGTCGTCGTCGCGCTCCTTGTGCTCCCTGGTGCCCCTGGTGGGCCCGCGCACGCACCCGCTCAACCCCAGCAATCATCTCTCCTCTCCTCCTCGTCGGTCGATCCGCCTGGCCAACAATACAACACACTCCTCATGCCAGAGTCTATTCCGAGCGATCCAACCCCCCCCTTCGCCAAGCACAATCCCAGCGGAACTCTGGCGTGCCGGGCGAGACTTCCACTGCCCCATCCTGCCCAAGCACCCCATGCCCCCTCAGCTGAATCAGTTAGTCCACCGGCCGAGCCTGGGAAGCTTCGACCCTGTGAAATCTCCATCATGCCCGCCGCCGTCTCTTCCACTTCTTGTCGTGCTTCTTCTCCCTCTCTCTCAACCTGTCCCTCAGCCTTTCCCTTAACCTCTGACTCTTGCCCGTCCACTCTGGCCGTCGGAGCCACAAAATCCTCCTTCGTTTCTGTTGCTGATTCTCGGAGCGACATCTCGCCGTCGGTTGCCTCGGCCCTGACCACCTCTTCCAACTCTTCGTCCCGAAACGCGGCTCACTCTGGCGTCCCGGCCAACGATATCGAGATGGAGCCTATTCCGGGTCATCGGCGGCGTAAGAGCAGTCTTATGAACCCCGTAGGAGGCCACAGCTATCCCGCAATCGCATCTTCTGGCAGACCAATCACACACAATGCCCGTTCCCAAGCTCCTTCAACCTTATTGGGGGAAACAAAGGAGCATGGGGATACATCGGGTCGACCGGCAGAACCTTCTTCTAGCAGGGAGGGTTCAGGGAGAGACAGCTCCAGTGACGAGGACGTACAGGACGATGAAGAGATGGGCTTGACGAGCAAGGATCGAGCGCGAAAGCAGAAAAAAAGACGGAAGAATATGCTGCTGGACAACCGGATCGTCCGCGAAAAGAACTTGTCGGCCGACGAGAAGAAGGAAGCCGATCGGCACTTCGTCAGAAATCTGTTCATAAATGGTTGCTTAATACTATTATGGTACTTTTTCTCTCTTTCTATTTCTTTGGTATGTGTCCTGTCCTGCCTCGGCAACCCACCGGCTTTTTCTCTTTGGGCCGACAAAAAAAACAAGAAGAACAAGAAAAATAAAAAAAAAAATAAGAAAATAAAAGGGAAAAGGAAAAGGAAATGAAAATGGAAAGTCTGAATGATGACGTGGTTTCTGACTCGAGTGGACTCGATAGTATAACAAGTGGATGTTCGACAAGGACCATCTCAACTTTGCATTTCCTCTCTTTACCACTTCCACACACATGCTAGTACAATTTATATTGTCAGCCTTGGTTCTGACCTTCGTACCATCTTTACGGCCAAAGGCAGCTCACAATCCTGATGGAGGGCGAGCAAGGCATGATGCTGAGCCGACTGGGTCCATCATGTCAAAGATGTTCTATTTTACGCGTATCGCCCCATGTGGTGTAGCTACAAGCCTTGATGTCGGTCTGGGCAACACCTCACTAAAGTTCATCAGCCTGACCTTCTACAGTAAGTCAACATTCATCTCTCCGTTCAATACCCCTCAACAGCAGCAGGTGCTTGCGTCTAACACTGGGATCCAGCCATGTGCAAATCATCATCACTTGCCTTTGTTCTGCTCTTCGCTTTTATTTTTCGACTGGAAACGCCGACGTGGCGCCTAGTGGCCATCATCACAGTAATGACATTCGGCGTTATTCTGATGGTATTTGGCGAAATCGAGTTCAAACTTGGGGGCTTCGTTCTCGTCATATCGGCTGCCTTCTTCTCCGGCCTGCGCTGGTCTCTCACCCAGATTCTTCTGCTTCGCAATCCGGCCACCTCGAATCCATTTTCCAGCATTCTTTTCCTTTCTCCTGTCATGTTTGTGCTTCTCCTGGCCCTGGCGATTCCTGTAGAGGGTCTGGGACCCCTGTGGGAAGGCTTGAAGCTGCTGGTTGCAACGTGGGGCCCCATATGGACTCCGCTGTTTCTCCTGTTTCCTGGATGTATGGCGTTTCTCATGATCGCCTCCGAGTTCGCGCTGCTGCAGCGCACATCGGTCGTCACCTTGTCGATTGCGGGTATATTCAAGGAGGTGGTCACCATTTCGGCCGCGTCCCTGGTGTTCCACGACAAGCTCACGTCCATCAACTTTATTGGTCTCGCCACAACCATCGCCGCCATCGCTGCCTATAATTACGTCAAAATCACCAAGATGCGCCAGGAAGCGCAAGATGAGGTCCACAAGCGCTATACCAGTGCCCTGCCCATCACTCCCATCATTATTCACAGCGGACATGGCACTGACGCCGAGAATGACGAAACTTCTGAGGAATCGGCAGGCCTGCTGCTTCAAAATGCCGAGCAAGACGTTGCAGTGGGTGCTGCAGAAAATCACCATAATGCATAATATGTCGCCGAGATGAAGGCTTCAAGCTCGCCCGACCCGTTTCTTATACAAAAAAAAAATAACAACACAAGCTATCCATCAGACTGATCACGAGCGTTACTTTTTTTTCTTCACGTTGTTTTTGTTTTAGAAAATCCATCTCGTTTTCTGTATAGCGACCTCTCTTTCTTCTAAACATTACTCAGTCACCGCATTTTGCTTCCATCCTTTTCTTTTCTCTCTATATGTACAATTAAAAGGGGGGGGTGAGGGCCGGGAGAATGGCGTAACCACGTGGTAAGGCACGTTTTGGTGGATGACATCATGGATGTACCATGGCAAAGGGCTATAGCACTTTCACAAAGAAGTCTGACGGGACCAGCGATGTGTATCGGATGGGCTCCGAGGTAGGAGAGAACGGGGGCAAAATGTACGGGAAATCAATATACACCAGGGCGGACGGGCCCCTAGGCGCCAGCGTGGCACAAACGCATAGATTTTGCGAAATGGCAACACGATACCCATTCCACCTAGTAGCGCCGTGAACGTGACTGGCGGACCAAAAGCATCGCAGCGTGAACGATGCGTCATGTTGATGCGCACCATGAAAGGGCACTTTCTCAAGTGTCGAAAATATGCTAGCCCTCCCCCAGTCTCATCTCTCCCACAGTAATCGCTTTGAGAATACAACAATTAAACAACACGCAAAACGCAAAACGCAAAACGCAAGACCTGCCTCGAAACGCCAAGCTGTGCCACCGGGGATACAAAATACCAAAATGACAGAAGGAAAACAAGACCAGCGCAAAGAAACGGGATGCTTGACGCGACGGCGGAAAATAGTGCCCCACACAGACGGCGCACGTGTTCCCGTCGCACCACGGCACGTTTACCCCAGGAGCCGTAGCCCGTTCTTCGTCTTCTGCCCGGGCTTGGTGACGCCGGCGTGAGCGGGCCCGAGGGAAGCCTCGTAGGTGGTTTGGGGGGCGGCGCCGTGGCCCGACGCCGTCTGGTGCTGCTTCGCGGGGTCGGAGCCGCGGTGGTGCTGGCCGCGGCGATTGTTCTTGCCGCCCTTCTTCTCCTTGGCGGTGACGGCCTTGATTTCCGTGTTGGCCTTTTTGATGATGACGGGGTGGCTCTGGATGTACTGGCCGTTCATGGTCTTGGCGGCGTTGAAGAAGTCGTCTGCGTCGCTGAAGCTGACGAAGCCGTAGCCCTTGGATTTGTTGGTGCGCTTGTCGCGGACGACCTTGGCGCGTTGGACCGACTTCCAGGGCGTGAAGGCCTTGAGGAGGGAGTCGTCGGTGGTTTCGCCGGCGAGGTTGCCCACGAAGAGGCGGAGGTGCGCCGGGTCCCACTGCAGGAGCGTGTCGTCGGTCCATTTCTTGCCGCCGCCCTGGCGGACCACTGTTTTCTTCTTTTCGGGTTTGGTCGGGGCGCCGGTTTGGGGCTGGAAGTCCTGTCTGGGCGTCTCCACGGTGGTGATGGGCCTGCCGTAGCTGTCGAGGGCCGGCGCGGCCGCCGCTACCGCTGCCGCGGCGTCGGCCGGCTCTCGCGAGTAAGCGCTCTGCCAATGGGCGATCTGGGCCGCCATGTCCGGGTCATAGTCGCTCGAGCTGGAAACGGAAATGCCGCCGCCGCCGTTATTGTTGGTGTGGGCGGGGGCTGCTGGGGCCGGGGCGGGAAACGGGTTCCTGATTTGCGGCGCCGACGAGTACGACGTCGATGCCTGGCTGTTGTAGCCTGGAGCACCGTAGCTATGATGCGATGTCGTCTGGTGGTAGCCGTATCCTCCCACGCCTCCTCGTCCTGCTGCTCCTCCCCTCCCTGATGAGCTCATGCCGGCGCCCGGGACGCCGGGATAGCTCGAATATGCGGACGGACCATATTGTGCGGCGCCGAGAGCGGTCGAGGTCCCGGAGGCGTAGCCTGGCGCACCGGTGCTGTATGGGGGCGCGGCGCTCGCGTACGCTTGCCCAGGGGGGTTCGACGTGGACGGAAACGCAGGCTTGAAGCCCGGTCGACCGTTGTTGCCGCTGACGGGAGGCCGAGGTGGAAGAGAGCTTGTGCCTGGAGGGGGCTGGTACGCCATAATGATGAACAAGAATGAATCTTTTGTGTCAAGGGCGTAATGCCTGGTATTGTTTTTTTTTGTTGTTTTTCTTTTCACTGACGTACCTTTGAGCCGTTTTTTTGTTCCGCTCAAAGAGAATGTTTGGCTGTTGTTTCTATGGGCTTCTGCGCAGACTGCACGGTAGGAAAGGCGATGGATGAATGATGAAGACTTGATGCCGTACCGACACTGCCAGTCGTTTGGATGATGGTCGCAAAAGAACGCGGAGTCCTTCAACTTGACCTTGAAAAAAGCCCCGGGCCAGCCAGGGCCTGCGTGGGACAAGCTTCGGGAGGAGTTGCGTCAGTGCATTAGTATCACGTGCATGTTCACGTGATTCTGCTTGCACGTGATGAATAAGAGAGCCTTTCGACGGCGGATGGCGCATGTTGATGAAAAGATGGATTTGTCATGTAGAATTCGGCAAGACTCGAACAATGAAACACTCCTGACAAAGCATGGACCAGCATCGGCAGAAACGGGGACTTGGCCATTTTTGATGAGCGCACAGGGCCCCATTCTCACGTCAAGTTGTTGGTCATCTCGGCGAAGGTGGCCCCAGGCGGATGGATGAGTGAGACAATTTTGTTGAACCAAGTCTGGTCCACCACACGGCCACTGGCCGATGCAACACATAGCGGTCTTTCTTTGCACCTATCTTGATGCCGCCGGCCGATACCGCGGCGAGAAGGACACCCTCTCAACATGCGGTAGGCTTCCGGAGCATAGCAAACCGGGAGCTGGATGCTGGCCGATGTTGGTTGTTGTTGCTGGCAGCCAAGGACGGAAAAGAAAGCGATGGGGCGTGACGTGACGCCGGGCCACAGAGGGAACAGCAATGAACACCAGACTGAATAGACCCGGCCCGCCGCCCGCCCGCCTGCCACAGCAAACACGGCCCTGCTGATGACGATGGCCTCCCCCTCTCCCCCCCCATCTCCCCTCCCCTCCCCTGCCCTCCCCCATCTCCGTCCGCCCCCGCTCCGCCAATCAACGGCTCGTGCCCGCTTTTCCAAGCCACGCCAAAACTTCCGGTCGCGAGCGTCCATGGCGGTTCAATGCTTGCTACAAGCAGGGCGTCCCGTATTTCTCTCGTGCCGCCACTTTTCTTCCTCTCGCCTTGCACCTGTTCTTTCTTTTCTCTTCATTGCATCCTACTTAGTATCTATCCCTCGATCCCTCCCACCTTTGCGCCCGCGACACCTGCTCAGAATCGCCTCGCCTCGCATCTCACCACACATCGCCATCATGTCTGGCCCCGTGTACGTGCTTTTCCTCGTCATCTCCTTTCTGCCCCTCCACGGCCGTGAGCTCAGCAGCTTTTGCTCTACCCCACCACCCCGCCCCAAAATCTGCTGTGCACAATGACCTCAATTCGCGCACCTCGGAATCTCTGACCGCTGCCGTGGCTGCCGTGGCTGCCATCGCCCGATCCGCCCTGGTGTTTCCGGCGGCTGTGCAGTCTGTCGAATTTCCTCATGGTGTGCATCTTTCGAGGCGTCCTGCAAAGTGCACACAGCTCTGTCGCGGTGGCGGGATCAAGCTTCCGATCACGCTGCGTGGCTTTGTCTCCTTGACACCCCTGCTCATCATGATCTCGAGACAGCGCTCGCCTTGCGAATCTCAAGCTTGGCGGCGCCCAACAAACTCGTCAATCTGCCTCACACGACTCTTCATTACCCACCCTCGACCAGAATTCAAGACATGCTGACAATGCTTCAAGCGCGGATTTGGGCCTCATCGGGCTCGCTGTCATGTAAGTTTCCGTGCCCATCCTCACGCGCCTCTTGCCTCTGCCCTCGGGCAGAATGCTCGTGGTCGCGCTTGTCACATACTAACATTCCATAAGGGGACAGAACCTCATCTTGAACATGGCCGACAACGGCTTCACCATTTGCGCCTTCAACCGCACTGTCTCCAAGGTCGATCGATTCTTGGAAAATGAGGCCAAGGGCAAGTCCATCGTCGGCGCTCATACCGTGGAGGAGTTTGTCAGCAAGCTCAAGTCCCCTCGCCGTGTCATGTTGCTGGTCCAGGCCGGACAGGCCGTCGATGACTGGATTGAGAAGCTCCTTCCTCTCTTGGAAAAAGGCGATATCATCATTGACGGTGGCAACTCTCACTTCCCCGACTCCAACCGCCGTACCAAGTACCTATCAGCCAAGGGGCTCCGATTTGTCGGTTCCGGTGTTTCCGGAGGTGAAGAAGGTGCCCGATATGGCCCTTCCATCATGCCCGGAGGTAACGAGGAGGCCTGGCCTCATATCAAGCAAATCTTCCAAAGTATCTCCGCCAAGAGCGACGGCGAGGCTTGCTGTGAGTGGGTTGGTGACGAGGGTGCTGGCCACTACGTCAAGATGGTCCACAACGGTATCGAGTACGGTGACATGCAGCTCATTTGCGAGGTACGATGATGAAATGGCGCCACGTCAAGGACAGAGGACAGAGGACAGAGGACAGAACCGCGGAAAGTGATTTTGTCCTGTAGAGAGTCTGTATCACTAATCGATGTTCTGGATTAGGCCTACGACATCATGAAGCGCGCCCTCGGCCTCTCCAACAAGGAGATCGGCGACGTCCTCGCAAAGTGGAACAATGGTGTTTTGGACTCCTTCCTGATCGAGATTACCCGCGACATCATGTACTTCAACGATGAGGATGGCAAGCCCCTAGTCGAGAAGATTCTTGACCAGGCCGGTCAGAAGGGTACCGGCAAGTGGACTGCTGTCAATGCCCTGGACTTGGGCATGCCCGTCACGTTGATTGCCGAGGCTGTCTTGGCCCGTTGCTTGTCCGGCATCAAGGCCGAGCGTACTCTGGCTTCCACCAAGCTCGAGTACGTTTCTCGTGGCAGCGGCAAGTTTGAGGGCAACAAGGAGCAGTTCCTTGACGACCTTGAACAGGCCCTGTATGCCTCCAAGATCATCTCCTACGCTCAGGGTTTCATGTTGATGCAGGAGGTAAATTCTTTTCCCGTCAAACTTGAGTTGAATGTCTTTTCCAAGGTGGTATCTGACAAAAAGATTCCTTTCGTCTAGGCTGCCAAGGAGTTCGGCTGGAAGCTGAACAAGCCTTCCATCGCCCTCATGTGGCGTGGTGGTTGCATCATTCGATCCGTCTTCCTGAAGGACATTACTGCTGCCTACCGCAAGTCGCCCGATCTGCCCAACTTGCTTTTCGACGATTTCTTCAACAAGGCCATTCACACGGCTCAGCCTGGCTGGAGAGACGTCGTCGCCAAGGCCGCCGAGCTAGGCATTCCTACTCCTGCCTTCTCGACTGCCTTGTCATGGTTTGATGGCTACCGCACCAAGGACCTGCCCGCCAATCTGCTCCAGGCTCAGCGCGACTACTTTGGTGCTCACACTTTCCGCATCAAGCCCGAATTCGCCAATCAAAAATACCCTGAGGGTCAGGACATTCACGTCAACTGGACTGGCCGCGGTGGTAACGTTTCTGCTTCTACATACCAAGCATAAGCGACCAAACGCAGGGGGAGGATTGGGAAGAAAGCTAGTTCGAAAACAAATTGATCATGAATCAAAAGAGATGAAAAAAAAAAGATACGTGATGTGAAAATGTCAGTAATTGTGGTCTAGTACCGCTTGACGTCTCAACGTTGGATATATGTATGCAAGCGAGCAGCAAACTCTGAATCGAAAAATGGTTTTTTTTTCTATGTATGGAAAGTCGTTGATTTTAGTCTTAGAGGAAACAAAAAGGAAATTCAAAGTCGACATGTTGGCTCGTAATAGGATATTGAAGTACCTTCTCTTTTGACGTGAGCCTTTCCGAAAGAAGTTGCGGTGCGAATACTGTTGCCGCTGCTCGGGAGTTGGGCGGCTCAGGCAAGGAAGGCCTCGCCGGACATTGGACATGGAAATGGTCCCACTTTTACAGCTTCCCGTAATTGGTATTTGATTGGCCAGCAACAGACGCTCCGGCCTCGTCGCGACGAAATTTGGGTCCGCGGCGCGCGCCAAGGACGAATCTGTGCCAACTCCATCAATCACCAGCATCCCATCCATCACGAGCGATTGCGCCGCCAAGCTGGGCCTATCGCCTATCACCCATCATCGACATAGCCAGCGGCCAGGTCGGAAGTCGCCGCCACTGCACGAAAAGCGAACTATTGCAAGCTTCTTCTGCGGCAGCCCCATCGATCGCGCTTGATTGCGAGACGCGGGTGCAAAAACTGTTCATTGTCGAACACAAGCAGGAGGAGTCTGCGCTCTCGACAAGATGGCGCAGCCGGACCCTAGCCATGGCGTGCCCCAGGACCTGGTGAGGTCGCTCCCATCCGTTCCATTTTTCGCTGCGGAAAAATTATCGGTCCTGCTTTACGGACCTTGCTAACGTATCAAGTAGATGCCTCATGTGCACCTGGTGTCGTCGTATCGCTATCCAACAATGCCTCGTTTGGACATCAACGAGGTGACCAAGTGGCTCATGACAGCTCCCCAGGTTGCTAGAGACCTAGCGCCATTCTTCTGGACGTATCTGGATAAACCCGCCGATGGCACCATTATTTTAACATGGCAACCTCTGCAAAGATTGGCCACCAACTTCGCAACAGACGGCTTCGTGTGGGCTCCCCCTGAGCAGGTCTACAAAAACGACTTGGGGAACGGACTGGTGAGTGTGCCACGTTCAAGGATGATTTCCTCATGATGGAGAAGGGACATAATTCGGTGCTAACACAAGGATGAAAGATGCTGGAAGTCTGCTACCTCAAGGCTGGCTATATTCCTGGGGAGCAGTATGCGATGCACGCCCGGCGACGATTTCGACTTGTCCCAGCGCCCAGCCATCCGAATCCCTCGCAAATTGACATGAGCTTGTACATTGTTCACTATGGCCCGTCTGACCAGAACGACCGCATGCCTATCAACATGATTCCATACGACGAGCGAGTAAACACCATCATGCAACAGCGACAATTTCTCCTGCGGGGCGGACAGATTCGCCGAAAAGAGTTCATGCTCTCAGATCGCGTCAACTGGCCCTCTCTTCCCGAGCTGACCAGGCAGCAAATGGGTCCCCAAATGACGCCGAGAGGGACCCCCCAGCAGATGGCGTACCCTCCTCAACCGACGGCTGGTCCTCCCACAAAGCGCGCGCGACACGCGAGCCAGAACCAGCAGGCTGGTGCTGGCGCCGCTACTGCCGCCGCCGCAGCCGCCGCGCCAGGTGTGGCTGCGCTGGACGCAGCCCTGGACGACGATGAAGACGTCTCGAGAGGCGACATGTTTGATCACCTGACGCCCCGCGATATCTCCCTCAGCCGATATCGACAAAATCACGAGTGGATGGAGGAGATACTCTCGTCGGCATATAGAATGGGTCAAATCCAACCTTCGGATCTTAACCTTGGACTCAAAGGCGAGCTAGCATCTTTAACCGAGGGAATTTTCACTGCGCAGGGCGTTGATGTGTTCACGCGGACCCCTGAAAAGCCGTATGTTGGCCGCCTCGATCCGGGCTTGGCAGACGAATTTCGAAAGCGAGTCGCAAAGCATATCGAGTCGACAAAGGATGAGATAAAGATGATGGAACAGAAGCATGCTGAACTGTTGGCGAGCTTCAAGGCCAGCTCCGCGCTCAGGGCCAAAGAGAAGGAAATTCGATCAATACCAGATCCGCCGGGTCCTGAGATCTTCAAGACGGACGATCATATGGAAACTGGAGACGAGGAAGGCAAAGAAGGAACAGCAACGGCGTCCTCGAACACGGCATTCGACGATATAGTCAGAGACGTCGAGGCAGCTACTGGCTATCGAATCCAAGTGCTACCGCCAGTTCACCGAGTTCAGAATGGCGGCTATCAACCACCAGCACCTAACCCGCCTACACCCGCGCCGGCGACACAAATGTCCCGACAACCATCGCAGTCTGGCTCACAACATAGCGGCCTCATGATTGGAGACTCTGACATGGACTTGGGGGGCACAGCCGCAGGTCTACTGGACCAGATGCACACTGGCTTTTCCTCCGTGTCAACCCCTGGAAATAGCTTTCCAACACCCCAGGCGCAAGCATCGGCCGCGCAGTCAAATGCCCCGACGCCTTCCAACGCCAACAACGTCCCATCCCCGGCCGTCTCTGGTGCTGCCGGGCCGTCGAACGTCCCACCTACTCGGTCTGCAACGACAGGTGTCGCATCAACAACGACTGGGGACGTCGACATGACCGGAACAGCCGCCGCAACCAATGAACAACCAGAGTCAGCTCCCCGCCAAGGGGCCGGAAGCGACGACTGGGTCGTGGTGCCAAAAGGCGGAGCGTCTCCCGACGAAGATGGTACAAAAGCATCGTCCGGACCCAGCGGTGCACCGAGTCGCACGGCCGAGGGAACAGGCGGAGGTGGTGAGCCACCAAAACAGGCGGCGACGACGGCAACCACGGCAGCGGCGACAGCTCCTCCGAATCCTGCCTCGGGAGCCGCCACTCCTGCGGTCACAGACGGAGGGTCTGCGGGCTTCGACCAGAACGACTTTAGCTCACTGGGCGACCTGGACACGGCGGGAGAGGCCATGGCCGGCTACGAGGCACCCGACCTGGACGGCTCCGCCAGCGGCCTCGGCGACGGCCTCGATCTGCAGATGGACATGGACGAGTCAGCCTTTGGCGACGCGTTCCACGGGGTAGATTCGTCTGGAACTCCGGTCGATGCCCAAAGCCAGGAAATGGAGTAGACGACGACGGCAGTAGCGCGTGGGTTCTCTCACAAAAAAAAATGTATTGGGAGAATGGCACATTTTTTTTGCAGTAGCTAGCGGTGTTGGCCCGTCTTGTTGACCTTTCTTCTTCTTTATTTTTGGGGTGGGGGGCCCCGAGATGACTTGGGGGTGCTCCTGCTAGTGTCACGCGCCACGTGTAATGCAATTCTTGTCTACTCTTCTTTTCTCCCACGCCAATAGCTCGTGATGTTGTTTTTTTCGGGGTTGACGAATAGGGTATCCGTTCTGGGCAAATGCGAGCGCACCGGCTGCGCCCGCTCGGTTCTCGGAGTCGCACTTCCATGGTGCGAGATCACTGCGCCGAAGATACATCTTGTCTCCCGCGTGGTTGAAGACGCGAGGCAAGAATGGGTCGCGTGGTCATGAAGCCTCGAGCATGAGGCGTGATGAAGGGCCGTGTTGTCAGGTTGCAGATGCCGTATCCGGCTCCGAAGGATCTGCATCTCGGTCTCGTCTGTCCGGGTCATTCGCTTTGATACGCCGACATCTGTTTCTACTGATGGGGACGGTTCCATTTATGCTACCAGCTTGAGACCGCGTGCTCGTTGGTGTTGGGATGAATTATCGATACATGGCGGGGGCTGCGATGAAAGGGAGGCATGGCACGCCCAGCATGATCAACGCGTGGGACTTGTTCCTTTAACTCCGGACACGCGAGCCCTGTTCATTAAACTTTATCCATAGCATGCTCTTGAACACATGGTTTACAGTGGTTGCAAAAATAAAATAAAATAAACACACACACACACACACACACACACACACACACACACACACACACACACACACACACACACACACACACACACACACACACACACACACACACATCATGACAGCCATGCCTCCACCGTAACAGCATCGCCAACTTGCAGAGCAGGAGACTGACTCGACAAGCTCAAATCACCCGAGCCCGGTTCATGCCGCATGTGCACTCCAAAATATACCTTGCCGTCGAAGCGCCTCGTCCGGGCGAGTGTCGAGAACGGCTCTTGTCGTCGAATGCCCGTCATCTGATCCACGCAGACCATTTGGCATCGTCGACAGGAACCCAGCAGCTGGAACTCGTGCTGTCCGATCCGGATCTTGTTCCACGTATCCTCCGTCCAGGCCGAATTTCCATTTCTTTCCCTGCTGGTGGCAGCGGTTTCAATCACGACGTTGGCTCTGTACGAATCATCCGGGACGCCCGCGCCTCCCCGGCGGACAATCTCCTCGTTCACAACGTCCACACTGCTTCTGTTGACCAGCAGAATCGGGCTCTCGTTCGACAAAAGTATGCTCCTCTGTCCCGACTGTTTTGCCGAGTCCGAGTCCGAGTCAGGTGGAGATGGAATGTCGGGGAACGAGCCGGGCAGTGTGCGGTACGTCTCCGATTGTTGGTGTTGGTGTTTCTGTAAGCGGGCCTTGACCGTGCGACTGCATAGCCCGATGCCGCCCGCGGGGAATCTCGCCAAAACGCAGGGTACACCTAGTGATTTGGAGAAAAAGCTATTCACGTCCGAGGATACGTATGCCTGAGCCGAGATTTCTTCTCCACATACGCGAGAGTACATTTGCTTGGATCGAGGCGCCGACAACCCTGGATTTGCAGAAAGGGGAATCTCTACCTCGGAAGGGTGACCCAAGCCATTGACGGGCCCGATATACGACACTCGCAAGACGCCATTATCAAAGTCAATCACTGGTCGGAGGAGTGCCATCTTTGGGTACCGCTTCTGACTCAGCGCTTCGCCAGATCCCGGATGAATAAGACACCATTCACGATCCCACGCTAGACCCTCGGTCCGGACAGCCCAGCGAACTCCGGGCGGTACAGCGAAGCCGCCGCAGCTCTTTATAGGATACACTGTGATCGATTTCACGTGCATATCGATGGGGGAGGATACCGAGCTGTGCGGGAAAGTCTTTCGCGGGAGACTCAGTGGTGCCGAACAATCCTCCACGAAGAACTCTCTCACAAAGTCCAGAAATCGATCCACGTCGGACTCTGTGCTCATGGCACCCAAGCTCGCGCGAATAACACCCGTCGGCTTGCCTCCCACAATCTCGTTGTCGGCGCCGCATCGGAACCCGGCAGATAGATTCCTCTTCAGCTCCCACGGCTCCAATTTCAATGCAGCAGCCACTTTTCCGGGGCTGCATAGTCCTCCGGTCCGGATGTGTATCTTCTGAAGACCAGCCAGCTTTTCTACCTCTCCTAGACTGACCCAGCCACCAGCACTATTTTTGAGGTTGAACGACACGACAGGCCCAATTCCAAGAGGCGTAGCTGAATCCGGGTGCTGAGTGTACAGGACACAAACAGGCGAAGAATTTCTGTGCTGTAGACTTTGCAAGCCATGAAACAACCTATGTGCCAAGTACGACGTATGTTGACCTACACGGTCCATGGAGCCAAACAAGTCCGAATGTACCGTCATGGCCGAGTCGAGAGCCATGATGCTGTGAAACGGTAATGTCCCGTCCTCTAACCGCTCGTGAAGAAATTGCGACTTTCGAGAATGCCACTGCTCCTTCCTGCTGCATGTCACTAAATCGACCGTGCCGCCGCCAAAATAGCGTCGGCTATCAAAGATAGATGCAGCTGACCGCCTGACGACAAGAATACCAAGGTCTGGAAAACCAAAGATCTTGTATAGACTCAGCACAGTAAAATCTGCGGCAAAATCTGCTGAGCTGAGATTCAGCTGCGATGTTGCGCCGAACGATGCAGCGTCGAGGAGAGTATACAAGGGCTCTGATCGTCCATTCGAATTTTCCTTGAGATCTCGGGACCACGACAGAGGATATCGTCCACCGTCCATGTGAGACTGGGCAGAATAGGCAAACAAAATAGCCGATTCTGCATCAATAGGTAACGAGAGACTATCGGTGCCGAGGAAATACTCCATGTCGGAGTCATCGACGCAGAGGCTCTGCTTTGCGTCCTCTCTAGCGCCCACTAAGCTGGTGTGACAAGACTGGTGATAAACATAAGAGTATCCATGCGGAAGCGCCCTCATTGCCTCGACAACCAGCTTAACGCCTGCGGTGGCGTTGGCAACAAACACCAAGTCATACTCGGAGGGATCTGCGTTGAAGAATTCGAGTAATCGTAGTCGAACATCATCTATCCGCGAAGTAGAAAGCTGGGACGATAACGATCCAGAGTGGGGATTGCCGTAGAGAGTGTGTGTTATTTCTCGAGAGAAGGCGTCCATCAAAGACCTGGCGCAAGGTGTTGAGCCCGAATGATCGAGATACACGGCGTCTAATCACATTTAATCACATTGTTAGAAATCTTTTAGCCTTGACAAATAAGTCGTGACCGTCGTCATACCTTGGAGCATGGGATATTCTCGATCTCTAAACCCTTCCACGGCCGTATTATACCCATCTTGGCGATGGCTGGTCATTTCTCTCTGTCGTATACTTGTAAAGTCACGGATGAGAAACTTGTTGACCAAAACAGCCGAAATTCTGACGGGGATGACGTACGATCCTTGGTGAGAATATTCGAAGAGCGATAAGGGCGACGGAATTTAGAGTCTGCTGGTATAATGCCGTTCTGAGATAAAGCCCTCCATGCACATAATGTGCACATTTGGTCCAGGCTTGATAGACATTTCTTCTCGAGGGGGATTACGATTCAGAAACGTTGGTGCCAAGCTTTATGAAATAGTCGTCGTTGATTGTCCGTTGTCGTCGCTGCCTCGGAGGTCGCCACTTCCCACGCTCGCACGCCACAAGGGCACGTTCATTGGACGATGCTCAGGCGTCCTGTACTTAAAAAGCGGAATGACATTACAGTGGAGCATACTGTGCTAACAGCTGTCCCAATCGGGGATAGACCGCATGGTCTGGTACCACGCACAGTGTTTGTGCTTTATTCCTACGTCTCCGCATCCGCTGCTCGTTGCGCGTCGCCAACTGGAAGGCGCGACCAGAGTGCCGACTTGCTCGCAGCTCCACCTGCGTTGCTCCGATTGATGAGCCACTTCCAACCACCTTTCTTTCATGGTGCTTGCTGCTGTTTGTCACAACCGCATTCAAGCCGCCACGTATCTACGCTTCATCGCCATCTTTGGATTCGCACACTCGTTGAATCAGTTCGTTGTCCCCGTCTCCATTCTTCTCTACGTTTTTTTTGGACATTTATTTCCTGAACATCCCAATTATCAAGCTGTGCCTTGACTCCCTGCCTCCTCATCGCTTAGCCGTCTTCTTCTTTTCCTTCGTCTTTCTCTCATCGTTGATGATAGTCTTCTGCGTCCTGTTCGGAGGATCTTTCTCCACATTTAGAATTTTTTTTACCCTTCTTTGACACTATTACTTGTCTCTTACACTTGTGTCCTCTTTTTCATTGATTCTTTCAAGATGTCCTCTCTAACCGTCGTCGTATCGCCAATTTACAGACTGCCAGTTCGGATCACTGGATCAACAGACAATCAAACATAGGCTGATGCATCGAGAGAGAAATCTTTTACATACTGAGAGCTGATTCTCCGCCTTCCTCTCTCACGCTTTTGGTGTACGAGATGGATTCCTACAACTCGCGTCGCGAGTCCTCCGGACGGTCTCCAACAGACCGAACTTGGGGCGTCCGGGACGAATCAAGAACAAGAGACGAGCGTTCGGACACCTTTTATCGTGGAAGGTCCCCTGGTAAGAAACGCTTCTTCAAGTTAATGTCTCATACCCGCGAGTTTGGTGTAATGATGGAACAGGCTGCACTGATGCTCGCTCTCTTCAATCGAGCTAACGTAATTCTTCAGGCAATGACAGAAGAGAACGTAGACGCTCTCGCTCACCTGCCCCGGTGGACCGTTATGAACCTCGGTCTCGCCGAGATGATCGAGATAGAGACGACAGACGAAGAATCACCTCACCGCCAGCAAATATCGATCGCTACGTTCCGGGACAAGAGAGTGCATCTGTTGGAATGACGGTCAATCCACTTGCCGATCCTTCTCGACTCCCGTACCAAGTGGGTTTCTCGTACTTTGGTGAATGGTGGAGAATGAACGAGAAAATCAAAGACGACAAAGAGCGCCTGAAGACCGGTCGTAGGCGAGAACCAGAGCGACCGCGCGGTCCAGAGGAGCGTGAAAAGGAGAAATCAAAAATTCAAGCCGCATACGATGTTTACAAAGAAGAGCTACAAGCAAAAATGGCGCGAGCTTTTGTTTCCGAGCATAAGAAGGAGCAATGGTTCAGAGAAAGATATGTGCCGGAAATACGTGATGAATTTCGAGCCAAACTAAACGAAATTCGCCGCGTCTACTACAGCCAGTGGGAGCAAGACATTGAAACTGGAACATTTGATGAATTCTCGCTCGAGGGTATTCCCAAAGCTGACAGCAACGGCTCTGGTGGTGTTGTTGAGAAGGAAGAAGGTGAGGCCACAGCCAGCAACGAAATTCTCGGCGTCGGGGACCTTCTTTCTGCCAATGGATCAGACATACGCGACGAGAACCAATTCCAACCCACACTTCTGATCAAGACCATTGCTCCACACGTTAGCCGGCAAAATCTGGAGACCTTCTGCAAGGAGAACTTGGGCGAAGAAGAAGGGGGCTTCAAGTGGCTATCGCTTTCTGACCCCAACCCGAGCAAGAGATACCACCGGATCGGATGGGTGATGCTGCATGCCTCTTCAGAAGCCGCTGTATCAGCTGATCGATCTGACCCAAAGGACGAGGATGGCGACGTGAATATAACCTCTCCATTGCCAGTGTCAGCGGCGGACAAAGCCCTGGAAGCGGTCAACGGCAAGACTGTGAAGGATGAGGTTCGTGGCGATTTTGTCTGCCATGTAGGAGTCCACAATCCTCCGAACAACCCTCGGAAGAAGGCTCTGTGGGATCTTTTTTCTGCTCCTGAACGCATTGAGCGAGATCTTTTATTGGCGCAACGACTGGTGAACAAATTTGAAGAAGATTTCGGCTCAGACTTTCAGGCGATTTTGAAAGTGGAAGAAAAAGTGGAGGATCTGCGCAATGCCGGTCAATTGCAGCCAACTACCGCATCAGCGCCGGTGAAGAAGACAAAAAAGCAGCGCCAACTTGCCCTCGATGAAGCAATGGATGGTGAAGACGGTGCAGTGCCAGATGAGGAGGAGGAGGAGGAGGAGGAGGAGGAGGAGGAAGATGGCGCTGTTGAAGATGAGATTGATGATGAGGATATGCTCATCAAGAAGAAGCAACTCGACCTTTTGATTGAGTACTTGCGCAGAGTCTTCAACTTCTGCTTCTTCTGTGTGTTTGAGAGTGACTCGGTCCACGAGCTGACGCGCAAATGCCCCGGAGGCCACCTGCGACGACCCAGAAGTACTCTCACATCCACGGCGAGAAGTGTCGCGCGTGCAAGCGCAGCTGGCGAGGCATTTCCAGAAAAAAAGAGGGCGGAGCCAGAAGAAGACGGCGAGATGACGGAGGGAGATAAGAAGTTTCGAAATACGTCAAGCAAGACGGAACTGCAGTTGCTTCGAGCTTTCAATTGGGTCAAAACATTTGAGGACAAGCTCATGCAAATCCTAGAACCGCAAACAGTAGACATTCGCAAACTAGGCGGCCGTCCTGTTGCAGAAGCTGTTGAGGAGGAATTGTCCAAATACGTGAAGCAAGAGGATGAGCACAAGTGGCGTTGCAAGGCACCTGAATGCACAAAACTTTTTAAAGAGGAGCATTTCTGGAAGAAGCATATGGAGAAAAGGCATGGCGAGTTTCTTGAGACCATGAGACAAGAGGTTTGTAGAGATTTTCCTGATGAACATTCTTTTCCCCTGCCTTTTTGAGAAGTTTATTCTTGAAACTAACCCGAGTGCAACAGTTTGAGCTCATCAACGCTTATGTCCTAGACCCAGCACATATTGCTCCTTCCAGAACCGATTCAAACTCCAATGGCCACTTCCCAACGGCAAGTGGACAATCCAGCACAGGAACACCTCGTGGATTCAACTTGCAGAACTTTTCGATGAACGGCATAATGGGCATGCCGGGATTTCCAATCGCTGGTGGCAGCTTCCCGCCCATGTTTGCTGGCATGCCTGCCGGTGGTTGGGGTCCGATGAGTGATGAACGCTCCGGCGGTGGTGGTCCCATCCGTCGAGGCGGGATGGGTAATCGTGGACAATACCGTACCGGTCCCTACGACCGACGCAGTGGCCGCATTGATGGCATGCGGAATCGTCTAGGCGGGTCTCGCTGGGGAGACGGCGCTGGCGGAGCAGCTGGCGGGCCTCGTGAAGCCGTGCAGGGCCGTTCCTTGAAGAGTTACGAGGATCTCGACCAGGTCTCTGGTGGCGGTGGCGGCAGTGGCGGCGGAGAACTCAATTATTGAGTATTTGTTTGATTAGAATCTCGAGGTTGGTAAAAGGAAGAGGATCTGACGAAACACAGGAACAGATGGGGGAATCGTGACTTTTTCTTCAAGTTCGACGGCTGGATGCCAAATGTCGACATGACCACGAGGAGCAAGAGCAACAGCTTGGGTCCAGAGTCTTGACAAGATCTACAGTCTCTCTGCCACTTCTCAGCATTAAATTTTTTGCAGAGGGAATTTTCTGGAATTTGCTATCACAAATGGTTTTTTCGACTCCATTCTGAATAGGCGCGATGTAGCCGATAGGTGTACAAAATAAAGTGAGTTTGTCGAAGAAAAGAAAGGAAAGGAAAGAAAAGAAAAGAAAAGAAAAGAAAAGAAAAGGGAAAGGGAAAGGGTGATTCGTAGAACTGGGTTGCCGAGAGCCTAACAGGGCGTGCGCATCAAGATAGTACCAGACTGGATACTATTATTGTCATGGGTTGTCTCTGGTGGAGCGCGGGAGCATGCGGCTTTCATTAACGGGCCAATCAAGCACTACGATGTAGACTCCACCACCGAACCATGGGTTTATTTTTTTCTATTACCCTTTCCAACCATCTGCATCGCACGCGCCGATTTGTCGTCCGCTTCTCATTCAGCTGGCAGTGGCATCTCATCTCCAAAAAAAAATGGGGTTACTTGCCGAGAATAAGAGGCAAGTACTTTTCTGTCTAACGAGCTTTCATTCATGAAAATCATCAAGAAAAAAAAAACTTAAAAAATTGCTAACGTTGAACTGACGCACAGTCGATCACGGATCAACAAGGATCCCAACAACACGAAATGGACTCGAGATACGTCCACGTTTGGACAGAAGATTCTACGAGCCCAGGGATGGCAGCCTGGGCAGTTTCTGGGTGTGCAAGATGCTGCGCATTCCCAGTCTTACACCGCCGCCAACGCTTCCTACATCCGGGTCACGCTCAAGGACGACATGAAGGGATTGGGGTTCAACAAAGCCAAGGAGGATCAAGTGACGGGTCTCGACGTCTTCTCCGATCTACTGAGCCGACTCAATGGCAAGTCGGAAGACTGCATCGAGGGGGAGAAACAAGCCCGGCTCGAGATCAAAACAAACCGCTACGTGGAGGCGAAATGGGGACCCATGCGCTTTGTACGGGGCGGGCTCCTTGTCGGCGACGAGATGAAGGAAGTGCCAACGGGGGACGAGGCCTCGGACGCAAAAACGCAGAGCCCAAGCGTGGTCAACAAGCCCGGCAGGTCCAAGAAGAGCAAGAAGCGTAAGGCGGCCGATGTGCAGGACAGCGACGCGGAATCAAGTCAGGACGCCAAGAAGCAGGAGAAGAGACGAAGGAAGGAGGAGCGACGACTGGCTAGGAAGTCGGGTGCCTGCGACGAGGGCAACGTCCCGGACGAGGAGAGCAGCGGTCGATCCAAGAAGAAGTCGAAAAAGGAAAAGAGCAAGTCTGACTCGGGTTCGGAAGACGCCAAAATAGAGAAGAAGCAGGAAGAAGAAGAGGGGGATGAAGAGGAGGAAGGGGTAGACGATGCGCGACATGCGAAGAGAGCCTTGAAACGGGAAAAGAAGAAGAACAAGAAGAAGACGCGGAAGAGAGAGGACGAGGCTCAAGCGGAGGCGGAACCCACGACAAGGGCGTCGAGTCTGGCGGCCACCACTACCACAGGGACGAGCACACCCACGACGACGGGGAGTCCAGCACCAGGGAGTCGAAACTTTGTGCGATCGCGATTCATTGCGCAGAAGAGGCAGGCGGTGATGGACACGAAGGCTCTGGCTCAGGTACGGCCCCCCTTTCTTCCGGACGCCCGTGGTACCGTTTTTTTTCCTTTGCAGAGGCTAATGCTTTTTTTTTCTCCATGCAGATTTTTATGGTTAAGGCATGAAGACTTTTTGCGCACGATTCCTTGGAGACGTCTACAATTCTTTTTTCGAAACGGGATCTCTTTTATTTTCTTTTATTTTCACAGCATTGCCTTGTGGAGTTTGTGAGGACAATAGGACCATTTTCTTGCGAATTGACCATAGGTTTAATTTTTGCCATTGTGGGCTTCGCTTCACGGGTTTAGACTGTCGGCTTGATAGAAGTGATAGAATGCATGTTTGTGTATTTAGCTTGGAAATGATGGGTCAGTATATGTTGTTCAGAAATACTCATATACTCTGCATGGAGTATTCAGACACCATATGGATACATTCACATGCGCGTGGACATTTGGATAAGACCTAACATATAAATGAGTATAGACCATTACGAACCATGGATGCAGTGAGTATTCATAATGAATTTATTACCAAGACAAAACACGCCCATTATCCGAACCGATGCAGTGACCTAAACAAATGCAGGTCCTATAATACAACGCCATGATACAATCTGTATTTCTCAACCTGTGCCCTCCCGAACAATGACTCGGCGTTCTGCGTAACAGACGATGTCTCGGCAGCCATTTACTTTGCGTTTCGGCCAAAGTTACTAAGCACGCAAGACAGAATTAGCCGAATCACCCACCACGATACCGCATTGCCCGCTCCGCGGTGAAGAGAGACAAAAGGAAACGAGCACACATGACTGACTTGTGGAAGAACTGGCTAAAAATACCGCCCTTGGCGTGCTGATCCGACATGCTCTGGCGGCGCGACATGTCCGTGTTGCCCCGCTTCTGGTTCTGAAGGGCTTCAAAGGCGGGCATCCAGCTGGAACTCTGTGGCAGGAGGCACACGTCAGTAGCTGTCTCAAGGAGACAAGGTGTTGATGAGCGGGAGACGGGGGGGGGGGCGTACCCTTCGACGAGCACCGGTGTTGGTGGTGGGGACGTTCTGGCTTGGCTCGCTCATGATGGGACTGGGGAATCGACGGGGGGAATCGGTCGTTGAAGAAGGGTTGGATAGATGGGCGGTGTGGGTTGGTGGAGGGTTTTGGCGTTTTTGGTCGGGTTTGGTTGTTGGTGGTTTTGGCGACGGATGGAGTGGATAGGATTGGATCGTGATGGGAGAGGAAGGAAGCTGGAGAGGAAGGGCTGGGTCTATTTATCAAGTCGGCGTGGTGGCGCCATGTTTTGCAAGGCCGAGTAGCTTGGGTGGTCGGTCGGCGGCTGGTGGTGAGTTTGGACGTCTGGTCGGGACCGGTCGACCGTGGTGGTGCGATAGATGCGTCTGGTGGTAGATGGACTGCCGCATCCCCGCGATCGAAGCATCCGTCTCTTGCATCGAGCCATGTCTGGAACAGAAGAGACGCTAGGGGTGGGTCTGGTCTGTCTGGTCGAGCCAGGCCAGGCCAGGCCAGGCCGGGCCAGACAAGGTGATGCAGAAAGCGGGCGATGGTGGATGGCCGACCAGTGACGTCGTCTAGTCGGTCGGGTCTGTCGGGGTCTGGTCGCTTTGGGGTCTCGAGCTGGATGGAAGGGGATGATGGGATGGGATGGGTGACGAGGCAAGCCACGCTGCGAGTGACTGGCGCCATCGACTCGCGCCGTCTTGGGAGGATCGAGCATTCCCGCCGAGCGCCATCTGAAGTCTACCTAACCACTTGGGCACACTTGGGTAGTCGCGGCAAGGGTGCCAAGGGACTTGGCCGGGGGGAAACGTGGGCGTCATGAGCGAGGAGGGCCGGCGGGGATCGCGGCTGCAGCGTGTGGAGACGATGAGAGTATGAGAGAGAGCACGGGAGCCGGCCAACGCTCAAGCTGCATCGACCGACGGGGCCCTGGCACGGGGACGCTAGGGCGTCTAGCAGACTCTGGGGAATGCCACGGGGGGTGCTACGGGGTGCTACGGGGGGTGCTCGGCGGCGTTTGGACCCCCGCACCACACCACGACCAGCTAGCTGCCTTGCATTTCCGGCTCCCGATTCGCGGCGCCTCCACACGTCCTTGCCTTTCCTTTGCCCATCGTGCATCGTCTGCTCTGTCCACGTCCCAGGCTCATGGCTAGCCGGACCGCGCGCGCTTCGACCGATGCATCGTTGCTTGTGCCCGCGAGACAACGGAAAAGGTCGTGTCATGGATTTGCAGATCCAGGCACATCATCGCGGACAATGAAGCTGAGGCGTCGAGGCAACCAACCGTACATGCGTGCGTGCGTGCGTGCGTCGCCGCGTCGTTTGGCGCCCGAGACCATCCTCGCCTTCTCCTTCTTCACGCCTTGCTTCGCCAAGTATGTTCATCGCATGCCCCTCGACGACTCATCCCCCACCTCTCCGCTGGAACAACCGACGCAACGAGCTTTCCCGCCGTCCTCGCCCCAGCTCTCATCAGCCTAGCCTTAGCTGTGGCAGTGGAGCGTCCTGCACCGACTATCCACGGTTAGCCCCTCTAAACAAGCCTACCGTTGAACTCTCCGACCCAAAGGGGAAGACCCCAGGGAACGAAAAGAAAAAGACAAGAGGAGAAAATAAAAAGAAAAGAATAAAAAAGGCGCGAGGAGAGAACACCACCCGTCGCCTTCAAAGCAAAGCCTGCGTTTCTCCGTCACCGACACCAGCCGCCTTCTCGGCGGGTAATGAATGGCTCGCATCTCTCCGGCATTGCGCGTCAAGGCACCACACATAAAATTGTCCTTGCCCTTTGCCATGATAACTAAAGCTTCAGCCAAAAGGCAAGAGGGGCTTTTGGCCTCATGTCGGATACATGATGGAAAGGGGGTCTGTTTTCGGCGTCGCCAGGCAGTTCCGCCCAGGCAAGGACAATTTTTTGAGCACCGTACGGCAAGTGAAGTCGTGAAACAAACAAGTCCCCTCGATTCGTGTCGATATTAGGCTGGGCCGCTTTCCTTTGTGGCGGGCACAAAGGGGGAACTATGTTTTTATGGAAACGTGGACATGTCCCGGTTCTAGCTTTGGTCGCTCCATGTCGGCAACGTGCAGAGAGGACTTGGCATGACCAGAAACATCTTGCCGTGGCCAGCGATTCGCAAAGGCGGTTCGTAACTTGTATTGCTCTTCTTTCGATATGGACCGCATCGTGGCTGTCGGTTCGTACATTGTATGTTGGCCCACGCACTGGGAGTCGCGTGCCTCGTTGAAGCCGCACGCCAGTGTGCCGGAACAGAGACAAAAAAAAATAGAACGAATAGAACAGACACGTGTCTGCAAGGGTGGTTGGAGCAATCACGGAAAGCGTGCATGTGCGAAGTTGTCTCCCAACATTGGAGCTGGCCCCAGGGAACACGCCTCTCGGCCCGCGACCGGATTAGTGTTGATCCTACCAGACCTGTCTGGGAGCTTCCTTGCAAGCCGAGACCCCGTTGCTATGCCTCAGCCTGCTCGACGGCACGACGGCACGACTCCTCGGTTCCTCGGACATCGCATCGGAATGGCAGCATCGACCAGCAGGCTTGTCAGACACCAGCATCACAAGGTCTAGGCTGCAAAGTGCACGGAATTTCAAGCTGCATCAACAGCCCCCTCGCCCATATCCGCTCGCCCTCGAACCGCACCCAACAACGATCCATTCCGCCTTTGCTCTTCATGACTAGCCGGGTCTGACCTCGAGCGGCTTCGATGCAGGGCGTGCTCGCCCGTTGCCCACGAAGCACGACAGACGACGATGGACCATGAAGATGCGTCCGCGTCGCCCGCCCCAGCTCGCCACGGCTCATCCGCCCGGCAGCCAGACGACAATGATGCGACTCCGGCTCCGGCCCCGGCCCCGGCCCCGGCTCCCGACGGAGACGATGACGACGACGGCGATGACGAAGACGACGGAGACAGCATCGCAGTTATTTCTCAAGGCACAGACGACCATGATCAGCACAGACGCCTCCGCTCATGGTCTTCGGCGCGGAGACGACGCAAGAAAAAGACCAAAAAGGATCGCAACCCCGGCCTCGCCAAAAAGCTATCCTTTGTCACCCACTTGCTCAAGTCCCTCGATCTGCTAGTCTTTGCCGAGCTGAGCAGCCTGTACTATATGGAGTATGCATTGCATGTCGTTCCATGCCAATTTCCGATTCCCTGGAAACATCAGCTAAATAGACCTTTCCCAGATGCTCCATGTTTCGCTTTCTCCTGCGCGCTGTCGGCCAATACATGTATCTCACTCCAAAGGACGAAAGCTTTCCCTTTCTCATGCCCGCCGGTCGAGTCCACGTTCTCCTCGTCGTCATCCCGAACCTGATCTGCATGTTCCTCCATCTCTTGACCCCCTTGCCCCACGGGCCCGACTTCCACCGTGGCTACCAGCACGGTGGGCTAATCATTGATTTTGTTGGTCAGCGGCCCGCAACGTACAAAATATACTATCTGTTAGCAGACCTTGCTATACTGGCCGTTCAGTGCCTGATGCTCACGGTACATACGCAGCGAGAGCACCTCCGCGTGCTGCTGAAGACGTTCCGACCAATCTTGCCCGACTTGTCGCACGAGATGCAGGTTGCCGCTGCGGCGGCGGCTGCAGGCCCGGTGCAGGATATAGATGCCGAAGAAAGAGGAGTTTTGGTGCATGCTCAACATGTCGATCCCTCTGCGCTGGCCATCACCACCGCAGATGTAGGCGGTGGCATAGAAATGAGGGACATGAATAGGCCGCCCGAGACGGGGGAACCGGGCGACCAGAATGGCGAAGCAGGTTCGTTGTTGCAACGGAGCACAAGCCAAGAGTCCCCCAGGGGTCAATTGTCGGACATCATGAGCTCGGGCAATGCCGTGCTGGGGAATTACTACATCATACAGTCGGTCATGTCAGCGGCTGGGGATCTAGAGCGCACAGCCGCCCATTCCTTACGAACAATAGGCTACGAGGCCACGTTTGCGACGCTGCAAGCGAGAAGGCGGGCGACATTAGCACAGTCGGCCACGATACGACGACACAATGGATAGATGGGTTCTGAATATGCCCAATAACGACTTGAGGGTTTTTTTCCCCCTTTGCGGGATCCCCTCCTCATTTGACTTGTTGTACAATACACCCTCTGTTTGATTTTTCAGCGGTACATGGCCAGGAGAAAGCGATTCAATAATATATTTTATCACAACGCCCCGCATAGGCTACCGAGTCCTTGACTACATGTGATGACTTATGTATAGACACACGGTCCCCCAAAGTCCAATGACGTTAGTGGCATGAGTTGGCTGTGTACAATCATTTCAGGGGTTATTCTGTACACAAAGTTGAAGAAGAGGAAGAAATGGTAAAGAACAAGGAATTAAAATAAAAAAAAAGTAACAAGATTATAATGCAGATCGCCAACTCCCATTTATGCCATTTTCCTGCCCACGTTGCCGACGCCCGTGCCTTTGACCGAAACAATGATGTCGCCCGAGTCGTCTCCCACGTCTCGCAACCCCCAACTGCTCGCGCCAAAGGCCTTCAAGTCCCGCGCCAGCGAGACGGTGTCCTCGGTCGCCAGCACATCCCTGCCTATCCGTAACCGACCAACGTCCTCTGAGCCCATGGCCATGAGAATGAGCACCACGCCCGCCGACACGTGGGTGACGCATCCGCCCTGCGCAATCGTCTCCAGCAGCTGGTGCGCGCATCGCTTGCCAATGTCCTCGGGGACCACGCCCCCCGACGCGGGCACCACCACGTCAGCAGAGTACAGGACGCCGGCGGCGCTGGACTCGGCCACGAGGCTCAGCCCGAAGCCGATGCCGAGACGCCGCTTGCTCGCCTTGCCGTCCCCGGTGGGCACAAGGGGTGCCTGGTCGTACTGCGCCGCGATGTGGACGTCGGCCACGAGCGGGTTGAGGACCTCGCGCGCGGCGTGGATCATGCGCCCGTTGTTGGAGGCCGACACGCCGGTACTGTAGGCGACGCCGCGGAGCCTCTTGATCCGGCCGGGACCGCGGTGCAGGTGCAGCGTCTTGGGGAGCCGGACCTGGCTCCCGAAG